>MDKI01097878.1:0-30021 GCA_005239505.1 Nicotiana paniculata
CAGGATTATATTTGCAACGCCCGTTTAGTCTTCTACAAGACATAGTTGAGCGTGATCAATGTGTATAACATAAACTTAACGATGAAAATGATAATATGAAATAGCAACTACGTCTAAGTGCATAAGAATAAAACAATACAAAGAAACATCAGGTAATAACAACTTCAAACAAGAATAATTCAACAACATAAGAGGTAACAGGACAAAAAGAGGGCAACAACTTCAACTAAAGCACATAAAATCAACTTGACAACAAAAGATAGAAGATGTGCTAACAAAATCAAATAGAGCATGTGAGAGTACATTTAACAATGGAGATATAACATGTTATGAAAATTTCACTTAAATGCATGGAAGAAGCCTAAGAATCTAAACTTGTCAAAATACCACATATAAGACCGTGTACACACTTGTCACCTCGTGTACATTTCTTCCACATAATCCAATAACACAATGAGCCCAAATCCTATGGGGTAGTCTCAGGCACGGTGTTAAACAAGATACTTACCTCAAATAAGCTAAACCATTCCCCTAATAAGCCCTTTCAACGCAAATCAACATGCAGACGGCTCAAACCTAGCCAATATAACATAATATCATAAATAAAAGCCATAGGAAATAATTTCTGGTAATAAAGTTTCAATATTTTATAAAAAGCAAAAATTCAAACCAAGGCTCGCACCTCAGAACCCAACCCAACTTAAAAATTCCAAAAATCGGTTCCAATACGAGTCCAACCATACCATAATTATCCAATTTCAACCTCAAATCGACCTTCAAATCCTCCATTTATGGTGTAGGAAACTTTCTACGAAAATCCCCAATTTCTCCAATTCAAATAACTAATTAAATAATAAAAACAAAGCACATTCATGAAAAATGAACAAATCTGACTCAAAAACACATACCCCCATCCAATCCTTGAAAATCCCCCCTCCCCCAAAATCGCCCAAAACCGAACTCTATAACTTAAGAAGTGGGAGATGAAATAAAACCCTCAACCCAATCTTTTTTCTGCCCACATATTTCGCATCTATGGTCTAACCACCGCATCTACAGCTCCGCATTTACGAAAAATCACCACATATGTGGTTTCTCATTACGCGTAGGAAGATCGCTTATGCGGACCAAAATACGCATATGCACGTTCGGTTCTGAGGAAAAATAAGAGCACATGCGGTCCCTCGCCAAAGTCCAAATTTTGCATCTGCGGAGCATTGACCGCTTTTGCAATTGTGCATATGCGCGCTCTTGTACACCCCTGCGGACCCAACTCCCCAAGTCCATTCTCGCACCTGCAGCCATACAAACGCTTCTGCGCCGCCGTACCAGTGGCCCAAATAGCACAGGTGCGAATGCACCAGGCTTCAGCAGTTCAACAATTCCTTCTAAGTTTCCAATCGATCCAAACTCAATCTGAAACACACCTGGGCCCCTGGGACCCCGTCCGAACATACCATCAAGTACCAAAGCACAACACGAACCTACTCGAGGCTTCTAATCACACCAAACAACATCAAAACTTTGAATCACACCCTAATTCAAGCCTAATGAACTAAGGAACATTCAACTTTTAAAACTAATGCCGAATCATATCAAACCAACTCCGAATGAGCTCATATTTCTAATGCATGTCCCAAATGACACAATTGACCTATACAACCCCCGGAACAATAATATGAATCTGATACCAATAAAGTAATCCCTCAATCATACCTATCAACTTTCTAAACCTTCAACTTTCCAAATTTCGCCAAAAATCGCCAAATCAACCTACGGACATCCAACCCAATATCCAGGCATATGTCTAAGTCCAAAATAACCATATGAAGCTATCATTACCATCAAAACTCCATTCCAGATTTGTCTACACAAAGTCAAACTCTGGTCAACTCTTTCGATTTAAGCTTCCATCTTTGGGACTATGTGTCCCAATTCAATTCAAAACTCACCCGAAACCAAACCAACTACCCCGACAAGTCACATAACCACAAATGAACATAGAAGAGGGAATAAATAGTGGAACGAGGATACAATACTCAAAATGACCGGTTGGGTCGTTACATTCTCCCCCTCTTAAAAGAAACATTCATCCTCGAACGAGTATAAAGACATACCTAAAGTGAAAAAAAGATGAGGATAATGGCTACGGAGGTCTTGCTCGATTTCTCAAGTTGCCTACTCGACTGGTTAACCTCTCTACTGAACCTTCACTTAAGCACTGTTCTTTGGCCTCAACTTTAGAAACCTTCATGTCCAAGATGGACACCAGCTCCTCGACATATGTCAAATCCTTGTCTTATTGAACTTAGGTGAAATCTAATACATAGGACAGATCACCATAATACTTCCAGAGCATGGATACATGGAACACCGGGTGAACTATGGATAATCTGGGTAGCAATGCAAGTTTGTAGGATACCTCACCAACTAGCTCAAGGATCTCAGAAAGACCAATATACATATGGCTCAACTTGCCCTTGTTCCCAAACCTAATCACACCCTTCATGGGTGAAACTCGATGAAAAACCCTCTCTCCCAACATAAGTGCTACATCCAAAACCTTCCAACCAACATAACTCTCTTGCCTAGATTGTGTTGTACGATCGATCCTGAATCAACTTGACTTTCTCCAAGGCATCCCAAGCCAAATCAGTGGTCAACAGCCTAGCCTTTCTTGACTCAAACCAACCAACTAGAAACCGAGACTGCATCCCATATAGGGCTTCATAAGGATCCATCTGAATGTTCGATTTTTAGTTGTTTTCGTAGGAAAACTCTGCAAGAAGTAGAAACTGGTCCCATGAACCCAGGTGCGCCTAACACAGGCACGTTGCATATCCTCCAAGATTTGAATGGTGCGCTTGGACTGCCCGTCCATCTAGGATGAAATATTGTACTTAACTCAACCTATGTGCCTAACTCATGCTGCACAGCTCTCTAAAAATATGATGTGAACTACGTGCCTCGATCGGAAATAATGGACACCCGTACACCATCGATACAGATCTAAACCAATTGCGAAGAGTAGGTAGTCACAATCAGAATGAAGTGTGCCGACATGGTCATCCTATCCAAAAAAACCTACACTGCATCAAATTTCTTCAAAGTCCATGGGAGCCAAACAACGAAATCCATGGTAATACGCTCGCACTTCCACTCAGGAATCTCAAGTCACTAAAGAAAACCACCCAGCCTCTGATGCTCGTACTTCACATGTTAAGATTTCAAGCATCGAGCCACATACTCCACTAAATCTTTCCTCGTTCTTCTCTACCAATAATTCAGCCTCAAATCTTGATACATCTTAGCGGTGCTCAGATAAATGCAGTACAGTGAATTGTGGTCCTCTTCAAGGATCAACTCACACAACCCATCCATATTGGGAACACACATCCAACCCTGCATCCGTAACACCCCAACATCTCCAATGGAATCCTCCTTGGCATCGCCATGCTGCACTATGTCCTTAAGGATAAGCAAATGGGGTTTGTCGTACTAACACACTCTGATGCGCTCATACAAAGAAGATCGAGAAATCACGCAAGAAAGAACCCAACTAAGCTCCGAGACATCCAATCTCATGAACTAATTGGCCAAAGCATGAACATCCATGGCTAGTGGCCTCTCTGCTGCCTGCAAATATGCCAAGCAACCCATACTCTCCGCCTTCCTACTCAATGTATGGGCCACCGCGTCGGTCTTCCCGGGATGATATAGTATGGTGATATCATAGTCTTCCAACAACTCTAACCATATCCGCTGCTACCAATGAATATCCTTCTTCTTGAACATATGATGGAGGCTCCGATGGTCGGTATAGACCTCACATGGAATGTCGTACAAATAGTGCCTCCAAATCTTCAACGTGTGAACAATGGCCGCCAACTCTAGGTCATGCACATGGTAATTCTGCACATGAGCCTTCAACTGCCGAGATGTGTAGACAATCACCCTATTGTCTTGCATTAACGACAAACCAAGACTAGTACGCGACGCACCATAATACACCTTATAAGACCCAGAACATATAGGCAACGCCAACACTAGGGTTGTAGGCAATGCATCCTTGAGCTTCTAAAAGCTCTCTTCATACTCCTCAGACCATATGAAAGGAGAACCCTTCTAGGTCAATTTAGTTAAAGGTTCAGCAATGGATGAGAAACCCTCTACAAAATGGTGTTAATACCCCGCCAAACCAAGGAAACTCCCGATCTCAGTAGCTTAAGACGATCTGCACCAACTCTGAATAGCCTCAATCTTCTTCGAATATACCTTAATCGCCTCACTAGATACCACATGACCCAGAAACACCACCGAATCAAGCCCTGAGAAATTTCATGATAACTGAAGAGGGAATGCGGCATTACTACTTTTATAAGACTATAGACTTGGAAGGCATTCCCAATTCGCCAACCTTGAATAAAAGGTGGTAGGCCGACATTCAACGCTTCAACTTGGCCACTGAAGAAGGCGAAGGCTGGCTGGGCCATCTTGGACTTGAACCAGAGACCTCTCCTGTGAAGGGTAGTTAATCTTTTTTCCGATAGGGGAAATTGACAATTGAATCCGATTTTGACCATTATTTTCATATCCGTAATAGTGCGAAAAGAAGGCCCAAGACTCGGAATGGGTAGAATATGTACCTTCCCTAAAACTCAGACTTGGAGGATTTTGCATATAACTTCTTCTCCCTCAAGTTCTAGAGTAAGATCCTCAAATGCTGCTCATGATCCCCCCGACTGTGAGAAGATACCAATATGTTGTCAATGAATACGATGATAAGAAAATCAAGATATGGATGGAATAAACTATTCATCAGGTGCATTAATGTTGTCGGGTGTTGATCAGCCCAAATGACATCACTAGAATCTTATACTGACCATAGAGAGTCCTAAATGTAGTCTTCAGGATATCCGAATCTCGAATCTTTAGCTAATGATACCTTGATATCAAATCAATCTTTAAAAACACTAGTACCCTGAAGCTGGTCTAATAAGTCATCAATGCACGATAGTGGGTACTTGTTGTTCATTGTAACCTTGTTCAACTACCTATAATCGATACACATTTGCACAGTACCATCCTTTTTCTTCACAAACAGAACCGGAGCACCCCAAGGTGAAACACTAAACCTAATGAAACACTTGTAATGAAATTCTTTAATATGTTCCTTTAAATTCAACTCTACTAGTTTCATATGATATGGTGGAATTGAAATGGGTTGAGTGCTTGGCACCAAGTTGATACCAAAATCAATATCTCTATCGGACGGTATGCCGGGAAGGTTTAGTGGGAAGTCTCTCACCAGTAGATCTGACTCAACGGTAGGAGTATCAGTACTGACATTCCTCACAAAGGCTAGATAAGCTTCCCACCCATTCTCAACATCCGTTGTGCCTTAAGAAAAGACATCAACCCGCTAGGAATGTAGTTCCAATTTACCTCTTGTCACGCCCCAAAATTGAGGGACGCGACCGGCACTCAACCGGGTGATCCCAGTCAAGCGAACCTGATTTGCCTTTCCTACCCCACGTGATAATATCGTACATGATTTGTATGAAATAGTGAAATAAGTTTAAAAGCGTGTGATTACCATAATAAGTCCAATTTATTTTCCTTGTATTACATTATCATATTAGATTTCCAGTTACATACAAAATAGATACAACACTTCCAATACGGTCCATGGTTACGAACAATTACAACCACTGCCTAAAATATACATATATACACCCACATAGTGTCTACGGAGCCTCTATGAATGTTTAAGAGTTTATACAATACTTGCCGGCAACAAGGCCCCGGCTATACCTTACAATACATAATATACTCAAAAGAGATAGCAGGAGCTACACATGGCCCCGAGAGGAAGGGGGCTCACCAGTACAGCTGGAAGAGGATGAGGAGAAGACACCACTAGCGGTGAGCTGGGCTACCTACTACGGACCCACCTACATCTATATAAAAGATGTAGCACCCCCGACAAAAGGGACGTTAGTATTGTGGAATAGTACTAGTATGTATACACAAACTTTATCCCAAGTACAATCAAACAGTACACAATTAAGAGACAGTGATATAACCAAATAAATCAAGGTACGTGAAAAGAAACAACCATAATCAAACAAGTTTCACAATCTTTCCCTTTTTCCCCTTCAACATCATCATATTCAAGAGCCCATAGCTTTTCATTTCAGTAGTGATATCGATCACGTTTCCTCCTTATTACCTCGGCCACCCTTATTACCTCACACCTCATGAAGCTTATTGCTTTGTGTTGCGGCGCGCAACCCGATCCCCCTGACAATCATATTTCATAACAGCAACCACAAACAATTACATCACAAGAATTATCCTTTCAAGGAATACAATTTCATATTAACAGCTCATTTATTTGGGCCTAAGGCCCCACAACATTTATCAAGTAGAAAATTCCATGAACACAGTACTGCCACATTTGCTCAATTCAGTTACATTATTTCATAATACTCCTTTCAATATTTTGCCACGTATGGTTTTCAACTATTTTACACATTCCCACATAAGGTGCACATACCACATATTCGAATCCAACAAGAGGATTCTACGAAGGTTAAAGTTATCCATACATACCTCGAACTGGGATTTTTTTCCTTAATTTCTACCTCAAGTCACCGGACCGTCTAGCACATTCAATCTAATTCACAATGTGACACATTTAAACTTAGAATTATGAATCATGAACATGTCTTGAACTCATTTGAGAGTTCTATCAAACACTAGATGCTCCTTTAGATTAACTAACCCCTTTTTAGTTAAAGGTTACCCCACCCTACTTTCCTTTACTAGCTTATGATAAAATGGGTACATGCATGAAAGACTCTTAACCCCATTCATACGAAGTACCCTACCCATAAGTCATTTTTAACAAAATATGGAAATTTGGGGTCAATGGGGTGGAAGGTTACCTCTTAGAGTGAAGAAATCTGTGTTTTACTTGATTAATTCCAAGCTTGATTGATGAAGGAAGACCAATTTAATGAAGTTGAGACTTTCTCTCTCTAGAACCCACTCTTTCCTCTAATTTCTCAGAAAAAATGGTTAAAATGAAGGGAGGGGTGTTTTTAATGGATTGGGATCGGGTGTTAAAATAAAAAAAAATAGAAGCCCGACACAAGAATGAGGTCAGGAATGTGATCGCATTCCTGACATGCGGTCCGCATAATGGCCCTCAAGATGGGCCATAATTTCGAAACACACTTCCCAGGTATGCGATCGTTGTGCGGTCCGCATACACGTTATGTGATCGCATAATGCGTCACATAACACCCACTTTCTGGAAAAATTTGTATTCTTTAATTCTTGGGGGTACTTTTTACTCAGTTCTGGTTTGTTTCAAAAATTTCCACAATAACAACAACTCGGGGATTCATTCGGATATTATTTTTAATTTTTTTTTATTTTTTTTTGACAAGAAAATTTTACGGGTCTTTACATCCTCCCCCCCTTAAAAAAAATCATTCGTCCTCGAATGAGGGTTTTGGAAATCATTTAGCTTCGAAAGCATGATATGCAATTCCCAGATTACTAACTCCAATATTTTAGAAAAATTTCGCCAGAGTTCCCTTTGCAATTAGACCTATCTACCTGTCAGAGAGCCCCCGAAATACATTTCCAAACATCATTACACAGTTTTTAATCACCGATAACTTACACACAACGTTGTTACCTCAACAATCTGCAATTATTCAATCATTTGTCAACTACACATAGTTCCTTCCATTCATACCACAAAGTGCACATGATTTACATCTTTGTACATAACTTGGACCTTTTTAATGAGTCGCATACAACCCAATCACCTCAATATGTTATATTCATTTCAATTGATCATTACCACTCTATACTACTATCAATCACCTGCCCGACACATACGTTCCACAAAACTTTCATTTAACTCAAGGGTTGCACACTACTCAGATAGAACTATGGATTCCGTTTTAGCACACATTGGAAAGTTACAACAATAAGGTAATTAGGGGAAGATGGGGTGCTGTGGCATGAAACCGAACATAAAAATATGATTTGGTTAAGGATGACAGCTGCGACGAACACTACTAGACTTTTTCAAACAAGTGGGGATATTTTTCCTTCATCTCATTTACCGCTTCCCACGTGGCTTCCTCAATATGCTAACTTCGCCACAATACATTAACTGAAGCAATTTCTTTTTTCCTCAATCTACAGACTTGTCTATCAAGAATAGAAACCGGAACCTCTTCATATGATAATTCTTCATTAACCTCAATAGCCTCAACTGGCACGATGGCTGATGGATCCCCAACCACCTTCTTCAACATGGACACGTGGAACACTGGGTGCACTAATGACAATTCAGGGGGTAATTCCAACGTATATGCCACTTGTCCTATCCTTTGAGCAATCCGATAGGGCCCGACATACCTTGGGCTCAATTTCCCTTTCTTCCCAAACCGCATCACTCCCTTCATGGGAGATACTTTCATGAATACCCAATCATTAACTTTGGATTCCAATTCTCTTCGACGAACGTCCGCAAAGGATTTTTGACGGCTCTGAGCGGTTTTCATCCTCTCCGGAATGACTCTGACTTTCCCCAATGCCAGGTGCACAAGATCTGGCCCTAACAATTCTTCTTCACCAACCTCGAACCACCCAATCGGAGATCTACACCTCCTTCCGTATAAGGCCTCAAATGGGGCTATCCGAATACTAGCGTGAAAGCTGTTATTGTAAGCAAATTCGATAAGCGATAAATGATCATCCCAAATACCCTTGAAGTCCAACACACAAGCTCGCAAAATTTCTTTAAGCGTCTGAATAGTTCGCTCTGCCTGACCATCAGTCTGCGGATGGAAAGTCGTGCTGAGATTTACCTGAGTACCCAAACCTTGCTGAACTTTCCTCCAGAAATTAGCCGTGAACTGAGCTCCTCGATCTGAGATAATAGAAACTGGAGTACCATGAAGCCTGACTATTTCCTTGGTATACAACTAAGCGTACTGCTCTGCATTATCGATAGACTTGACCGGCAAGAACTGAGCTAATTTTGTGAGTCGATCCACTATCACCCAAATAGAGTCAAACTTGCGCTGAGTGCGGGGTAACCTTACCACTAAATCCATGTTGATCAATTCCCATTTACACATTGGAATCTCCATAAGCTGAGTTAACCCCACCAGGCCTCTGGTGCTCGGCCTCTACCTGCTTACAATTCAGACATCTAGATATAAAGTCTGCCACCCCTCTTTTCATACCGTTCCACCAATAAACTTCCCGGATGTCTTGATATATTTTCGTAGAACCTGGGTGCACAGAATACCTGGAATTGTGAGCTTCTGCCATTACCCTCTGCCGAAGATTATCCACATCAGGGACACACAACATTCCCTGGCACCGCAAGACACCATCATCGCTTATGAGTGAAAATACCGAAATTTTGCTATTCAAAACTGCCTCCTTCAATTACACCAATGCTGGATCAATAAACTATTTCTCCTTGACTTCCGCTACAAGTGATGATTCTGCCCCATTATGCACCATGATTTTCCCCCCGTCAGAGGTCGAGAGACAGACCCCCAGACTAGCCAATTGACGAACCTCCCAAGCCAACGGCCTCTGACCTTCCTATAAATGGGCCAGACTACCCATAGACTTCCGACTAAGAGCGTCGGCCACTAATTTTGCTTTTCCCTTATGGTACAAAATGTTCCTATCATAATCCTTAAGCAACTCTAACCATCGGCGCTGCCCTAAATTCAATTCCTTCTGCTTGAACAAGTATTGGAGACCCTTATGGTCTGAGAACACGTCCACATGGACCCCATACAAATAATGCCGCCAAATTTTTAATGCAAACACAATTGCCTTGAGTTCTAAATCATGCGTCGGATAATTCTTCTCATGATCCTTGAGTTGCCTGGAAGAATAGGCTATAACCTTCCCGTGTTGCATAAACACACATCCCAAGCCAATCCTTGAAGCATCACAATAAACCACAAATCTTTCCGTGCCTTCTGGCAAGGTTAACACCTGTGCCTAAGTCAGTCTTGATTTCAATTCCTAAAAGCTCTTCTCACAAGCATCGGACCACTGGAACTTAGTTGCCTTTTGCATCAATTTAGTCAATGGGGAGGCGAGGGTAGATAACCCCTCCAGTAACGTCCGATAATACCCGGCTAGACCCAAGAAACTGCGAATCTGTGTCGGGGTCGTTGGTCTAGGCCAATCCTTTACCGATGTGATCTTCT
Source organism: Nicotiana paniculata (assembly GCA_005239505.1). Lineage (NCBI taxonomy): Eukaryota > Viridiplantae > Streptophyta > Magnoliopsida > Solanales > Solanaceae > Nicotiana > Nicotiana paniculata. Next base: position 10,272 of record MDKI01097878.1, read on the forward strand.
GGGGATCAAACTTAATCCCTTCTCTTGAAACAACTTGACCCAAAAATGTCATTGACTCCAACCAAAATTCACATTCTGAAAACTTGGCATATAATTGGTGTTGATGAAGAGTTTGCACAACTGTCCTGAGGTGATTAGCATAATCCTCCCGACTGCGCGAGTAGACAAGGATGTCATCAATAAAAACAATCACGAAAGAGTCAAGAAAAGGTTTGAAAACCCGATTCATAAGATCCATGAAAACTGCTGGAGCATTGGTCAGTCCAAAGGACATTACAAAAAATTCAAAATTGCCATAACGAGTCCTAAAGGCGGTCTTAAGAATATCCTGCTCTGTGATCTTCAACTGGTGATACCCCGACCGTAAATCAATTTTGGAGAAAAACCTCGCACCCTGCAATTGGTCGAACAAATCATCTATCCGAGGCAATGGATACTTGTTTTTGATATTGACTTTGTTGAGCTGCCGATAATCTATAAACATCCGAAGCGACCCATCCTTCTTCCTGACGAGAAGAACCGGAGCGCCCCACGGCGACACACTCGGCCGAATGAACCCCTTCTCTAATAAGTCTTTCAACGGCTCCTTTAGCTCCCTCAACTATGCTAGCGCCATTGTGTATGGGGGAATAGATATTGGCTGCGTATCTGGCAATACATCAATTCCGAAATCGATCTCTCTGTCTGGCGGAATCCCTGGAAGCTCTTCCAGAAACACTTCAAGAAACTCATTCACGACTGGGACGGACTCAGGGCCAGACACTTCTTTGAGGCCTTAAGGTAGGAAATAAACCTACCCTTTGGCACCACATCAACCCCTTTCCACTCGATAACTGACTCATTAGGAAATTCTAGCCTCATAATTCTGGTCCGACAGTCGAGTTTAGCAAAGCACGAGTAAAGCCAATCCATCCCCATGATGACATTGAAATGTACCATCCATAGTTCGAAAAGATCGGCCGTGGTATCTCGACCACTCACCGTGACAACACAATTCCTGTAGACTCGTGTGGCTATAATGGAATCACCAACCGGAGTCGACACAGAGAATGACTCACGAAGCCGTTCGGGTTTTATCCCAAAACTTGAAGCAATAAATGGGGTAACATAGGACTAGGAAGACCCCGGATCAATAAGCGCATAACAATCAAGGGCTTGAATAGCTATAATACCTATAACAAAATCTGGAGAAGCCTCCGCACTCTGGCGACCACTCAAAGCATAGAACCGGCTGGGTCCACCTCTGCCACGGGCTCCACCTCTAGCTGCACCATGCCCTGCTAGAGCTGGACAACATACTGAAGATGCGGTGACTGAAGAACCGGACGGCTGATCAAAAGCACCACCCATGCCATGATTGGGCGCACGACAATCCCGCCGAATATGACCTCTCACTCCACACCAGTAGCATACCGAGATATCCAGGTAACAAGGTTCGGTATGGAACCTCCCACACTTAGGGCATGGAGCCCTCCCTTCCTGCTGAAACCTCCCTCCTAGACGACAGGACTGATGGGGTCTCCCACTATCTGATCCTGCTCCCGAGCGACTGCTCTGCTGATAACAGTGCGCTGATGGCAGTGCACTGGATGAGGACTGAGCATGAGACTGGGATGGCCGTGATGGTCCTCTCCCCTGAACTGGTCTCCCTTCTCCAACTGAACTCCCCGAGTGGCCCACTGACCTGGCCCTGTTGATACTCTCCCTCTCCGACCTTATCTTTAATTTTCTAGCCTCTGTAGCCTGGGCGAATCCCACTATCTTACCATAATTCATGTATGAGTGCAAGGCAACTGTAGCAGCTTCATCGACAACCAAAGGACTGAGGCCCTGAACAAATCGTCGAACTCTGGCAACCATAGTCGATACTAACTGAGGAGCGTACTTGGATAACCTAACGAACTCCAGGTTGTACTCCCACACACTCATATTACCCTTCTTGAGAACCTTAACCTCCGTAGCACGGGCTTCCACAGTCTCGGCAGGCAAGAAGTGATCCATGAAAGCATCAACGAACTCATCCCACCTCGCCTGAGGACTTCCCTCCCCGCGGGAACCCTCCCACATCTCGAACCAGTAATATGCTACTCCCCTCAACCTGTAAGATGCTAACTCAACCCCTTCTGTCTCTGTAGCCTTCATAACCCTGAGCGTCTTGTACATTTCATCTAGAAAGTCTTGTGAATAGGCCTCTGGATCAATACCTGAGAATTCTGAAGGGGCTAACCGCAGAAACTGGTTGACTCTGGAACCGGTGGACTCTCCCTATCCGCTAGAGGATGCAGGGGAAGTATGAGATCTTTGGTCCTGAGCATCCACTAACTGGGTCAGCATGTGAATCGCTCCCCTGAGGTCCCCATCGGAAGTACTAGGACCTGAAGCTGGAACTGAAGAAGGGTCAGGGGTTGCAGCACCCTCCACCGCAGCAAGAATAGGAACACTGTGATCTTAAATTGAAGGGCCAGATGGGTTCAAGGTGGGGGATTCGCTCTCATCCGCGCCATCGGGTACTGAATTTACGGCCACACTTGGGGCGGCATTGGCCTCTAGGCCAAGTCGAGCTCTCTTCTTTGATGCCATCACTAAAAATTTTGGAACAGAGCACGAGTTAGACAAAAAAATCCCCACTTTCAACTTTACACGATACAGAATAACAATAAAAAGGTTGTTTCCTAAATGCCCATGTACCCCCTAATTATAGGTGTGGTCGATAATACACTGATAAGAAGGGCTCTACTAGACACGGCTCCGAGACATCCTAGGACACTATTAAAACCTGAGGCTCTGATACCAAGTTTGTCACGCCCCAAAATCGAGGGACACGACCGGCACTCAAACGGGTGATCCCAGTCAAGCGAACCTGATTTGCCTTTCCTACCCCACGTGATAATATCGTACATGATTTGTATGAAACAGTGAAATAAGTTTAAAATCGTGTGATTGCCATAATAAGTCCAATTTCTTTTCCTCGTATTACATTATCATATTAGATTTCCCGTTACATACAAAATAGATACAACACTTCAAATACGGATCATTATTACGAACCATTACAACCACTGCCCAAAATATACATGAATACACCCACATAGTGTCTACGGAGCCTCTAAGAATGTTTAAGAGTTTATACAATACTTGTCGGCAACAAGGCCCCGACGATACTTACAATACATAATATACTCAAAAGAGATAGCAGGAACTACACATGGCCCCGAGAGGAAGGGGGCTCACCAGTACAGCTGGAAGAGGATGAGGAGAAGACACCACTAACGGCGAGCTGGGCTACCTGCTATAGACCCACCTACATCCATATAAAAGATGTAGCGCCCCCGGCAGAAGGGACGTTAGTACTGTGGAATAGTACTAGTATGTATACACAAAATTTATCCCAAGTACAATCAAACAGTACACAATTAAGAGTCAGTGATATAACCAAATAAATCAAGGTACGTGAAAAGAAACAACCATAATCAAACAAGTTTCATAATCTTTCCCTTTTTCCCCTTCAACATTATCATATTCAAGAGCCCATAGCTTTTCATTTCAGTAGTGATATCGATCACGTTTCCTCCTTATTACCTCGGCCACCCTTATTACCTCACACCTCATGAAGCTTATTGCTTTGTGTTGCGGCGCGCAACCCGTTCCCCCCAATCATATTTCATAACAGCAACTACAAACAATTACATCACAAGAATAATTCTTTCAAGGAATACAATTTCATATTAACAACTCATTTAATTGGGCCCAAGGCCCCACAACATTTATCAAGTAGAAAATTCCATGAACACGGTACTGCCACATTTACTCAATTCAGTTACATTATTTCATAATACTCCATTCATTATTTTTCCACGTATGGTTTTCAACTATTTCACACATTCCCACATAAGGTGCACATACCACATATTCGAACCCAACAAGAGGAGTCTACGAAGGTTAAAGTTATCCATACATACCTCGAACCGGGATTTTTTTTCCTTAATTTCTAGTTCAAGTCACCGGACCTTCTAGCACCTTCAATCTAATTCAAAATGTGACTCATTTGAACTTAGAATTAGGAATCATGAACATGTCTTGAAATATTTGAGCTTTCTATCAAACACTAGGTGCTCCTTTAGATTAACTAACCATTTTTTAGTTAAAGGTTACCCTGCTCTACTTTCCTTTACTAGCTTATAATAAAATGGGTACATGCATGAAAGACTCTTAACCCCATCCTTGCAAAGCACCCTACCCATAAGTCATTTTTAATAAAATCTAGAAATTTGGGGTCAGTGGGGTGGAAGCTAAACTCTTAGAGTTAAGAAATCCGTGTTTTACTTGATTAATTCCAAGCGTGATTGATGAAGAAAGACCAATTTGATGAAGTTGGAACTTTCTCTCTCTAGAACCCACTCTTTCCTCACTCTAATTTCTCAGAAGAAATGGTTAAAATTAAGGGGATGGGTGTTTTTAATGGATTGGGGTCGTTTGTTAAAATAAAAAAAAATATAAGCCCGACACAAGAATGCGGTCAGGAATACGATCGCATTCCTGACATGCGGTCCGCATAATCGACCGCATAATGGCCCTCAAGATGTGCCAAAATTTTGAAACACACTGCCCATGTATGCGACCGTTGTGCGGTCCGTATACACGTTATGCGATCGCATAACACCCACTTATGTAAAAATTTGTATTCTTTGAATCTTGAGGGTACTTTTTACTCAGTTCTGGTCTATTTCAAAAAATTCCACAATAACAACAACTCGGGGATTCATTCGGATATTATTATTTATTTTTATTTTTTTTGACAAGAAAATTTTACGGGTCTTTACACATCTCCACTCCAACTGCAACAAAATTGGCATAGCCTTAGCTTGACAGTCCAAAATAGCATGATAGAATGAAAATCAATCCATGCGTAAGATCTCATCAAAGTCTGCCATATTGAGCAGCAATAGATCAACCCTGGTCTCATAACCACTAGTAGTGACCAAACACCACCGATAAACATGATCAAGAACAATAGAATCTCCCACAAGCATGGACACATATACAAGAGAACTCAAAGAATCACGAGATATATCAAAATACAAATTAAAGTAAGATGACACATATGAATAAGTCAGTTACAGATCAAATAAGAATAATGCATCCCTATGATAGATCGTAACCATACTGGTGATGACAACATCCGATGAAACCACTTCCGTCCTACCAAGAAATCATATAAATGAGCTTGGCAGTGCAGGTTGAGAGGCAACTCTAGCAGCAACCATGGCCTGTGAAACCTGTGGACCCTGTGGAATTTGTGGAGCATGTATAGTCTGTGGAGGTGCACCCCTCCTGAGTGTAGGGCAGTCCCTCAACATATGTCTGATATCACCATAGATGAAACAAGCTCTTGGTGGGTGTTGATGCTGAAACTTACTCTGGCCTGGTCGGCTGGACTGACCGCTGAACGCACCCCGCATAAGAGGTGCAATAGAAAGTGGTTGTGCATAATAAACAGCCTGAGACCTAGATATATCCGGAGCGCTACTAGTATCTTGAAGTGCTAAATGAATCGAGCGGCTTGCATAGCCTACAGAATGTGCATCTAGTCACCATCTGTGGTGCATGTCCTCACCATATATGAGAGAATAGAAAGACAAAGACTCAGATTTCGAAATTAACAGATTTGTGCGATAAGGAATCAAAGAAATTGTATATCCTAACAGTTTCATAGCATCTTGAAGATATGTTTAAACATCTTCATACCGATCTGCAAGACTCCACTAAACTTGCTTATGACTCGTAAGACCTATTAACCTAGAGCTCTGATACCAACTTGTCACAACCCCAATTTCCCACCTTAGGATGTCGTGGTGAAACTTAGTCTCTAAGACTAGGTAAGCCTAAAATTTATTGTTAGCTTAACAGAAATAACAAACTATGACAATAGAATAAACCGATGAAGCTCATAATAACTACAAAAGGGAACATCAATGACAAAATTCCCAAATCGGCGGAACTGAGTCATAATCTCTATCGAATGTACTACAACCTCTAATACAACACTATCTAATAGTAGGATAAATAGTAGTAAAGGAAATAATAGAAGGTGACTCCGAGGCTTGCGAGCATCGAGCAGGTATGCCTTGAAGTATCCAAAAATAATTGTACGATCACTATTATCTAGCACGAGCTGATGTACCTGGATCTGCAAAACATTTGTGCAAAAGAGCAGCATGAGTACACCATAATGGTACCCAGTAAGTATCAAGTCTAACCTTGGTAGAGTAGTGACGAGGCTAGATCAAGACACTTACTGGGATAAGAAAATTGAGCAGAGCATAGTATAGTCTAATAATGGAAAGCGAGGAATTAAATAACAATAAAGAAGTACAATAATGTAAATGCTCAATAAGATAGATGTTTCAATAATAGCCAACATCGCCTCAACGTATTACGACTTTCACAACTTCAACACCAATTAACTTAATAATGAGAAAAATAAGGTACAACTATATTAAATATTACTAACTCAAAAATAAAAGAAATAATATGCGACAATTAGTCTCAAATAATGAAAATCAACAAGTAAAGGGATAACACGAACAATTAATTCATCAATGATAATTAACAATGAAGAGACAACATGTAAAAATAAGGGAGCAACAAGTTAAGCAAGTCAACAGAGGCTTTTAAGGATAGTCTAACACAATTAAGGATAGTTTGACTATGAGAATTTAGAACAAAATATGGCATTTCAATTAAATCATGGAAGTAGTCTAAGTAGCCTAAACCGGTCAAATACAACGTACAACCGTGTACCCACTCGTCACCTTGCGTACATGGATTTTACATAGCACAATTGAATGAAACAATACCATTCCTATGGGGTAGTTCCCCTACACGAAGTTAGGTAAGACACTTAACTCAACTAAGGCAATTCAACACTCAGAAATAGCCTTTCCCTTAAAATCCGCATCCACACAAATCCAATCTAACCAAGATAGACTCAATATCATCAACCAATGCTAGGGAATTCAATTGCAATAGATAAAGTTATGATATTTTCACTTTTCTCAAAAAGTCAACAAAATTCAACTCGGGGCTCGCCTGGTCAAAATCCGGGTCCAATGGTAGATTCCATCTACCATGACCCCACAAGTTCACATATGTGATTAGTTTCAAAATTCGAGTCCAAATCGACTCTCAAAACTTAGTTTCTTAGTTTTCAAAAACATGACAAAGTTTCATAATTTTCTACTTTGATTCATATGATTTTGATGTAAAATCTAAGATATGTTCATGGAATAAAATTATAAATAGATTACTCTAAATCACCTCTGACCGAGTCTAGGATTTAAAAATTCGAGAATCAAAGATAAATCCTGACTTTCAGTCCTTATGTTCAGCTGATATAACACAATTGTGATATGGGTTCGCAATTGCAAAGAAAATCTCGCAAATGCGGCACTGAAATGTAAAGATCCGTAAAATTTCTAGGTCTAAAATAATGCCCCATTAGGTCCCTGTGCTGTTATAATTGTAGAAATTCTTAAAATGGTCCTATTTTGAATAAGAAGTATCCTAGAACTTGAAAGATAAAATTTTCCAGAAATTGCGCGTTAAGCGACGCACTATGCTACCACATAACAGGTATGCGGACCGCATAGTGGTCGCATACCGCGACAGACTACTTTCCAAATTAAGGACAATTATGCGGACCAGATGCGATCACATTTTGGGTATGCGGACCGCATAGTGGTCGCATTCTTGCCCCATGGTTTTTGTGAGGGAGGTTATGCGATGCACTATGCGATCGCATAACAAGTATGCAGACCGTTATAGTGGTCACATACCTGGGCAGTGTGGTTCCCATTTTAGCCCATTTAAAGTCCAACTATGCGACAGGAATGCGGACTGCATAGCAGGGCGCATTCCTAATCATATTTCTGTGTCGGGGATCATAGTTTCTAAATTTAAAACCCGTAAAACACCTTGTCCATTCATTTTCAAGGATTTTTTGACACAACATAGAGAGAGAGAAAGAGAGTTCTTGAGAGAGAAGGTTTCAACATCATCCAATTTGATATTCCAAAATCACTCAAGCCCGAAAATTATCGAGTTATTGTCATCTTCTTCACTCAAAGAGGTAAGTCTTCACCCTATTTCCCCAATTTCCCAGATTTTGGGTAAGAATAAAACACACATAGGTTGGTTCTTGAAAATAAAAAGTTGAAATCTTGCATGCATGTGAGTTAAACCCTGTAATCTAGTAAAGGGAAAAACAAGTTTGGGTAATTATTCTCAAAAGGGAGTTAGTAGTCTAAGGGGTCACGTAGTGTTTGATAAAATGTTCAGTTGGGTACAAGATTCCTAATTCTAAGTGAAATATGTCACATTGTGGAATAGATTGACGGTGCTAGACGGTCTGGTGAATTGTGACAGAAATTAAAAGGGGACTACTCGAGGTATGTATGACTAACTTTAATCTTCATAGAGTCATCTTGTTGGTGTCCGAACATTCGCTATGAGTTTCTTGATGAGTATATGTTAATTGTATGTCCGGTTGTGTTGAGGATGAGATTTCATTCTCCAATTTTCTTAGTCGAGTATCGTGATAATTGAAATTGTGAAAGGTGATTTCTATGTGATTACTCTATCATGTGCAAGGTTCGTTAAATGCTTGGGTATGTTGTTATGAGAGAATGGTAACGAACTCAAATGTGTAAATGTATCTAAGTCATAAGGGATGCGTAACAAGTGATGAAAGGGAGTTGTGAATTGATCTAATTGAACTAAATGACCATGGAAATATCGTATAAGACTCATTGTTGGTAAGGTTTATTGTGGCTTAACTTCATTTGGATTGTTAGTTGTAATGAATTTATGTTCTTGTTGATGAGCATATTTGTGGTTGAATAAATGGATGATAAAGACTATTGTGAACACATGATTGGTTGGGTGTTACGAAATTGTACTCTTGATGATATGAAACCCTATCATTGAATTGTGGGCTGTTATTTGTTTCCACGAAATGTGATTGTCCGGTGGGATTGGGTTGCATGCTGCAACACGAAGTAATAAGGGTGGAGAGGTAACAAGAGTGGAGTGTAAATTGTACGGTGGGATCGGGTTGCACGCCGCAACAGAATGTAATAACGATGAAATATAAATTATACGGTGGGATCGGGTTGCACGCTGCAACACAAAGTAATAAGGGCGGAGAGGTAACAATGGTGGAGTGTAAACTGTACGGTGGGATCAGATTGCACGCCGCAACAGAATGTAATAAAGCTGAAATGTGATTGTCCGGTAGGATCGGGTTGCACGCGGCAAACAGGGAGTAATAAGGGTGGATAGTTGAGAAGGAACAAGGGCGGAATGTGATTGTGTTGAAATAAGAATATGTGAGGCTCTCAAATTTATTTGTTTCTGTATCACTTTAAACTATGTGTTGGTTCCTTTAACTGCTTTCTATCTGTGCATCTCTTGATTTTACTTTGAGTAAAGTTTGCTCATTCATACTAGTACTATTCCACAGTACTAACGTCTTTTTTTGTCGGGGATGCTACATATTTTATATGGGTGTAGGTGGCTCTATAGCAGGTAGCTCAGTTCGCCGTTAGTTGTGCCTCCTCTTCATCTTTCAGCAGTACTGGTGAGCCCCACTTCCTCCCGGGGTCGTGTGTAGTTCATTCCATCTCTTTTGAGTCTGTTATGTATTGTAAGGTATAGTTGGGTCTTTGTTGCTGGCAAGTATTTTATAAACTCCTAGTATTCGTAGAGGCTCCGCAGACAAGATGTGGGTGTATATATGCATTTTGGGTAGTAACTGTACGTATTTGGAATCATGGTCCGTATTGGAAAGTTATGTATGTATTGTGTATGTTTTTAGGAACCAACTGTTAAAATGCTAAAAGAGAAATGATCTCGTGTTTGTAAATCCACGCTTAAATCCTAAGTTGCTATTTCATATGGAATATGGTGCATTGTATATACGGGGAAACGCATTGGGTAGGAAGGGCAATACAGATCCGCTTAACCAGGTTCACCTGGTTAGGCGTCGGTCTCGTCCTTTAGTTTTGGGGCGTGACAAAGTTGGTATCAGAGCCTAAGGTTTTTAATAGTGTCCTAGGATGTCTCGGAGCCGTGTCTAGTAGAGCCCTTCTTACCGGTATGTTGTCGACCACATCTATAATTAGGGGGCTGCATGGACATTTAGGAAAGTACCCTTCTACTGCTATTCTATATCGTGCGATGTGGTGGAAGGTGAGGTTGTCTATCCCTAACTCGTGCATTGTTATAATTTTCAGTAAATGACACCCAAGAAGAGAGCACGACTCGCCCTAGAGGGCAATGCCACCCCAGGAGTGGCCGTGAATTCTTTATCTGATGGTGCGAGTGAGAATGATTCCCCGACCCTGAATCTGCCTGACTCTTCCATCCTAGGCCAGGATATTCCTATTCCTGCTCCAGTAGAGGGTGCTACAGTCCCTCCCGCTGATGCTCCTGATCCTTCTTCAGTCCCAGCTTTCGGTCCCGGTATTTCTGATGGGGATCTCAGGGGAGCTATTCAGATGTTGACCCAGTCAGTGGCCTCCCAGGCCCAAAGATCACATGCTGCCCCTGCATCCTCTAGCGAGCAAGGGGATTCTTCAGGTTCCAGGGTCAACCAGTTTTTGCAGTTAGCCCCTCCAGAGTTCACAGGCACCGACCTAGAGGCCGACCCTCAGGAGTTTATTGATGAGATGTACAAGACCCTCCGAGTTATGAGGGCTACTAAGACAAAGGGGGTTGACTTGGCTTCCTATGGTCTGAAGGGAGCGGCATATTCGTGGTTTGAAATATGGGAGAGTTCCCGTGGAGAGGGGAGCCTCCGACGAGGTTGGAGGAGTTTGTGGATGCCTTTATGGATCATTTCTTTCCTGCCGAGATTATGGCAGCCCGTGCTACAGAGTTTGAGGCCCTCAAGAAGGGAAACATGAGTGAATGGGAGTATCATATGGAGTTTGTGCGCTTGTCCAAATATGTTATTCACATGGTGTCTACTATGGAGGCTAGAGTTCGTCGGTTTGTTCAAGGCCTTGGTCCCTTGTTTTTTAACGAAGTTGCTACAACTGCCTTGCATTCGGATATGAATTATGGGAAAATAGTGGGATTCGCCCAGGCTATAGAGGCTTGGAAATTGAAGATAAGGATGGAGAGAGATAGCAGTAGTAGAGCCCGGTCAGCGGGCAACCCTGGGAGCTCAGTTGGATATGTTAGATCAGCCGTTGGGAGAGGATCATCAGGGCTATCTTATTCATATGCTCAGTCCTCATCCAGTGCGCCATCAGGGCACAATTATAAGTAGAGAGGTTGTTTTGGACCCGGTTCAAATAGCAGGAGGTTCCATCAGTTGGGTCGTCCAGGTGGGAGGGTCCAGCAGCAGCGGAGGGTCCCATGCCCTAAGTGTGGGAGATTTCATAATGAGTCTTGTTACTTGGATATTCCGGTATGCTATAGAGTCGGAGTGATGGGCCATGTTCAGCGAGATTGTCGTGTGCCCAGTCAGGGCACATGTAGGGGTGTTGCTCAGCCCTCCAATTCATCAGCCACTACGTCCTCAGCACGCCCTCCAGCACCAGCAGGGCGCGGAGTAGCTAGTGGTAGAGCACGGGGTCAAGGGGGACCCAACTGATTTTATGCTTTGAGTGGTCGCCAGAGCGCCGAGGCTTCTCCAGATGTTGTCACAGGTATTATGACTATTCAGTCACATGATTTTTATGCTCTTATTGATCCCGGGTATTCTTTGTCATATGTTACTCCATTTATTGCTTCAAGTTTTGGGATAGAACCCCAACAGCTTCACGACCCGTTCTCTATTTCGACTCCGGTTGGTGATTCCATTACGACCTTGTGAGTCTATAGGAATTGTGTTGTCACGGTGCGTGGTTGGGATACCACGGCCGATCTTGTTTAGTTAGAAATGGTAGATTTTGATGTAATTATGGGGATGGATTGGCTCTATTCGTGTTTTACTAAACTCGACTGCCGAACCAGAATTATGAGGCTCGAGTTTCCTAATCAATTAGTTATCGAGTGGGAGGGATATAATATTGTGCCAAGAGGTAGATTTATTTCCTACCTTAAAGTCTCAAATATGATCAGAAAAGGGTGCATCTACCATTTGGCCCGAATATGTGCCTGTTGTGAATGAAATTCTTGAAGTATTTCCGGGTGAGCTTCCTGGGATTCCACCAGATAGGGAGATCGATTTCGGGATTGATGTATTTCCAGCTACGCAGCCAATATCTATTTCACCTACAGGATGGCGCCAACAGAATTAAGGGAGTTGAAGGAACAATTGAAAGGTCTATTAGAAAAAAGGTTTCATTCGGCTAAGTATGTCGCCTTGGGGTGCACCGGTTCTTTTGTCAGAAAGAAGGATGGATCGCTTCGGATGTGTATTGATTATCGGCAGCTCAACAAGGTTACCATCAAGAATAAATACACATTGCCTCAGATAGATGATTCATTCGACCAATTGCAAAGTGCTAAGTTCTTCTCAAAGACTGATTTGCGGTCCGCGTATCACCAGTTCAAAATCAGGGAGCAGGATATTCCTAAGACTGCCTTCAGGACTCGTTATGGGCACTTTGAATATTTGGTAATGTCTTTTCGGCTAACCAACGCCCTAGCAGCTTTTATGGATCTTATGAATCGGGTTTTCAAGTCGTTTCTCGACTCCTTTGTGATTGTCTTCATTGACGATATTCTTGTTTAATCGCGGGGTCAGGAGGATCATGCTAATCACCTCAGGGAAGTTCTGTAGACTCTTCATAAGCACCAATTGTATGCAATGTTTTCAAAATGTGAGTTTTTGCTAGAATTAGTTACCTCTTTGGGCCATGTTGTTTCTAGGGAGGGGATTCGGGTTGATCCCCAAAAGATTGCAGCGGTGAAGGATTGGCTTAGGCCAACGACCCCGACAGAGATTCGCAATTTCTTGGGTCTAGCTGGGTGTTATCGGAGGTTCGTGGAGGGATTCTCTACTCTCGCCTCCCCATTGACTAAGCTGACGCAGAAAGTAGTTATGTTTCAGTGGTCCGATGAATGTGAAAAGAGTTCTCAGGAATTAAAGTCGAGATTGACTTTAGCACCAATGTTGACCTTGTTAGAAGGTTAAGAGGTATTTGTGGTTTATTGTGATGCTTCAAGGGTTGGTTTGGGGTGTGTGTTGATGCAGTACGGGAAGCTAATAGCGTATGCATCAAGACAGCTCAAAAATCACGAGAAGAATTATCCAACGCATGATTTAGAGCTCGCAACGGTTGTGTTTGCATCGAAAATCTTGAGGCATTATCTTTATGGGTTCCATGTGGACGTGTTCTTAGACCACAAGAGTCTTCGATAATTGTTAAAACAAAAGGAGTTGAACTTAAGGGAACGGAGATGGTTAGAGTATCTCAATGATTATGATATGAATATTTTGTACCATCCAGGGAAGGCGAATGTGGTAGCCGACGCTCTTAGTCGGAAATCCATGGGTAGCTTGGCACATTTGGAAGCCTGTCAGAGGATTTTGGCTCGGGATGTTTATCAGTTGGCTAGTCTGGGGTCTGTCTTTTGGCCTCAGATGGTACAAAATGTTCATATCATAATCCTAAAGCAATTCTAACCATCACCCTGCTATTAATTCAACTCCTTCTGCTTGAACAAATATTGGAGACTCTTGTGGTCTGAGAACACGTCCACATGGACCCCATACAAATAATGCCGCCAGATTTTTAATGCAAACACAACTGCCGTGAGTTCTTAATCACGTGCCGGATAATTCTTCTCGTGATTCTTGAGTTGCCTGGAAGCACATGCTATAACATTCCCGTGTTGCATCAACACAAATCCAAACCAACCCTTGAAGCATTGCAATAAACCACAAATCCCTCCGTGCCTTCTGGCAAAGTTAACACCGGTGCTGAAGTCAATCTAGATTTCAGTTCCTGAAAGCTCTTTTCACAAGAGTAGGACCATTGGAACTTAGTTGCCTTCTGCGTCAATTTAGTCAATCAGGAGGCGAGGGTAGAGAACCCCTCCACAAACCTCCGGTAATACCCGGCTAGACCCAAGAAACTATGAATCTCTGTCGGGGTCGTTGGTCTAGGCCAGTCCTTTACCGCTGTGATTTTCTGGGGATGAACCTTAATCCCTTTTCTGGAAACAACATGTCCCAAAAATGTGACTGACTCCAACCAAAATTAACATTTTGAAAACTTGGCATACAATTGGTGCTGATGAATAGTCTGCAGAACTGCCCTGAGGTGATTAGCATGATCCTTCCGACTTTGCGAGTAGATAAGGATGTCATCAATAAAAACAATCACGAAGGAGTCAAGAAACGGTTTGAAAAACCGATTCATAAGATCCATGAAAGCCGCTGGAGCATTGGTCAGTCCAAGGACATTACCAAAAATTCAAAATGGCCATAACGAGTTCTGAAGGCGGTCTTAGGAATATCCTGCTCTCAGATCTTCAACTAATGATACCCCGACCGTAAATCAATTTTGGAGAAGAACCTCGCATCATGCAATTGGTCAAACAAACCATCTATCCGAGGCAATGGATGCTTGTTTTTGATAGTGCCTTTTTTGATCTGCCGATAATCAATACACATCCGAAGCGACCCATCCTTCCTGGTGAAAAGAACCGGCCGAACGAACCCCTTCTCTAATAAGTCTTTCAACTGCTCCTTTAACTCCCTCAACTCTGTTGGTGCCATTCTGTATGGTGGAATAGATATTAGCTGCGTATTGGCAATACATCAATCCCAAAATTGATCTCTCTATCAGACGGAATCCCTGGAAGCTCGTCCGGAAATTCTGCTATACATACCTCGAATCACCGGGCCTTCTAGCACCTTCAATCTAATTCATAATGCGGCACATTTAAACATAGAATTAGGAATCATGAACATGTCTTGAACTCATTTGAGCATTCTATCAAATACTAGGTGTTCTTTTTAGATTAAATAACACTTCTTTAGTGATTGATTAACCCAACGTATTTTCCTTAACTAGATTATGGTAGATTGGGTACATGCATGCAAGGTTCTTAACCCCGACTTTATGAACTATCCTACCCATGTTCATTTTAACAAAATCTGGAAATTTAGAGTTAATGGGGTGGAAGCTTACCTCTTAGAGTGAAGAAATTTGTGTTCTACTTTATTAGTTCCAACCTTGTGTGATGAAGGAAGACCAATTTGATGAAGTTGGGACTTTCTCTCTCTAGAACCCACTCTTTCCTCTCTTTAATATCTCAGAAAAATGGTTAAAAATTAAGGGGGGAGGTATTTTTAATGAACTGGGATCGGGTGTTAAAATTAGAAAAATAGAAGCCCGACAAAAGAATGCGGTCAGGAATGCGATCGCATTCCTGACATGCGGTCCTCAGAACCGGCCGCATAATGGCCCTCAAGATGGGCCAAAATTCGAAACACACTGCCCAGGTATGTGACCATTTTGCGGTCCGCATACACGTTATGTGGTTGCTTAATGGGTCGCATAGCTTCCCTCCCAAAACCAAAGGAAACAATGCGACATCTATGCGGTCTGCAGAACTGAAATGCGATCGCATATTGGACCGCATAGTTGACCTTAAATGGGGAAGTGATCTGCCCGTGTATGAGACCCTTATACGGTCTGCATACATGTTATGCCATCGCATAGTGCGTCGCATAACACCTACTTTATGGAAAATGTTATTCTTTAAGTCTCGGGGTACTTTTTACTAAATTTAGGTCTGTTTTAAAAATTTCCACAATAAAAACAACTCGGGTACTCATTCAGGCATTATTTTAAAACGAGAAAGTATTACGGGTCTTTACAAGATGAGAAGCCCTCTATGGAACGGCGATAATACCCAACCAAGCCAGGATACTCCAGATCTCATTAGATGAAGACAGTCTGGGCCAACTCTGCACCACCTCAATCTTCTTCGGATCTACCTTGAACCCCTCACTCGACACCACATGACCCAAAACGCCACCGAATGAGGCCAGAATTCACAGTTTGAGAATTTTGCATATAACTTCTTCTCTCTCAAGGTCTAGAGCATGATCCTCAAGTGCTACTCAAGATCTTCCTGACTGCGGGAGTACAACAAGATGTCATGAATAAACACAATGATGAAAGAATCAAGATATAGCTAGAACACAATGTTCATCAGGTGCATAAATGTTGTTGGGGCATTGGTCAGCTCAAATGAGATCACAGGGAACTCGTAGTGACCATACTGAGCCCTAAAGGCAGTCTTCGAAATATATAGGTCCCGAATCTTCAGCTAATGATAACTTGACCGCAAATCAATCACGGAGAACACTCTAGCGTGTTCAACTAGGCGTCTGAAACTTATCAAATTAACTCCAAATGACACCAAATTTTGCAGACAAATTTTAAATGCCATAAGACCTATTCCAAGTACCAAAATCAAATTTCGAGTTTGATAGCTAAAAGTCAACCTACTGTTAAACTTTTCAACTTTAAAATTGCCAAACTTCGGTTAATCATCAGAAGTCAACTACATACTTCCGAGGTTGATTAAACCTAAAGACTATAAACTTTCTAAATTTCGGTTAATCATCACGATACAAAGTTATCCGAGTCATAAAAATAGAGTTCAGGGGTCATTTTCACAAAAGTTAACATTTGGTCAATATTTTTATATTTAAACTTCTAAGTCTAGTATCAAGGGTCCAAATCAACCCGAAGGTTTCCCGGAATGAAATTAGTCAACCCGGAAATTCAACCATGAATTTACAGCACAAAAAAATGGATTAAAGAGAGTAGTAAACTCACCTTACTTGCTGGATAACTCAGCCCTTATCTTGGTTCTTCAAACTCTAGGGTTTACCCTAAATTTGAACGTGAAAGAGAGAGAAAATCAATCAGGGGTTGTGGATAATATTTGGGAGGAAGTTTTCAGGGGTTTAGGTCTGGTTATTTGTGAGATATAATGAGTGATATATTGCAGGAGATAAGCCTTTTAATGGGCTATTTGGATGACCCGGAATTGCCTCTTTCTAGGCTATCATTTAACCAAGTAGGTGATCCACCTACTTGTCACCTAGCAACTTGTGCAGTATCGCGAAAATGTCTATATCTCTGTACTCAATGTCGTATTGGTAAGCGGTTTAATGCATTGGAAACTAGACTCATAAATATTCAATTTCGTGGGTAGATAACCCTGTAATTCTAAGTAGATTGGGATAAAAGCTTAATAACATTTGACCTAAAGCTTAAGTAAAAGTATGAACCTAACTTGCGACAACTCTTGTCGGATTTTATTTCATAACTCGTTTGACTTCAAGACTATGATACGGATATTATATGATTCAAATACCTTAAAACACGACATCTTGAGAATATCAAACATCCCTAGGTTTATCCAAAAATACGAGTTACAACATCCTTGATTCGTTTAACTTCTAATACGTGTTAATCACTCTTATACACTCTTGTATCATTTAAGATCAATAGGATTAACTTCTTATCATCTCAAAGACAATATCTTCTCATTTTTACGTCGATTAACTTATGGCATGAGCCAATATGCGTGAATATGGTTTATAACACCCTCCCCCCCCTAGGATCATTCGTCCTCGAATGTAAGTGTTTAGGGGGATCCTAACTAATCGTGGATTCCAACGGAAATTTCTGTCCTAGTTTTCCCCTATAAAATGGATACTAGACAAACTTACAAGCAGTTAATCCCAACGTAGTGCCTTGCAAGGATACACAGAGCATTATGGATATGTACACTATCTGCATATCACCATTTTGTATTAAGGAAGAGTACTCTCAAGCTATTGCTTACCTCATAGAGTTGTTTCACCTTCTAATGTGTCCTGCATCATGCGTCCCTAGGCATCCTTGTTATCTTGAATCTGGAACAAGTAAGGGTATTTAGACTTCATCTTCTCTTCTGCTTCCCAAGTTATTTCTTCCATGTTCCTGTTCCTCCACAATACTTTGACGGAAGCTACATCCTTTGTTCTTAGCTTGCAGACTTGTCGATCTAATATAGCTACTGGCACTTCTTCATATGATAGATCCTCTGTAACTTGTACATAATTGATAGGGACGACTCGAGAAGGGTCTCCAATACGTTTCCTCAACATAGATACATGGAAAACAGGGTAGACAAATTCCAATTCGGATGACTCATAAGCAACCTGTCCAATTCGTCGGAGAATTTTGTACGGACCGATATACCGTGGACTCAGCTTACCCTTCTTCCCAAAACGCATAACACCTATAGCTAGTGCTCCTCAACAGTTTCAGAGGCCTCGGTATGATTAATTTACCTATTCTGGTCCAGGTCAGAGTTCGCGGGCATCAGGCTCGCAATATCATAGGGATACTAGTCATACGAGACTCCCAACACCCCGTTGTGATCACTGTGGCAAGGCCCACTTTGGACTGTGCCGTCGAGGTTTTCATACGTTAAGCATAGAATCACATGTGTGAAGTAATAAAAATGGTAACGAGGTGTAATTATACAAAGCGACTGATCGAATCATACAAGTAAACCCCTAGGGTTTGAGAGATTGTGAATTAGTGTGTAAGTGTGTTATATCGTGATTATTGAAGTCAATTAAGGATTTTATTTAATGTTGAATTAATGGATCAGCTAGTTTTTTAAAAAATATAGTCATTAGGGTTTGAGAAAAAAAATGATAGTTCTCAAAAGAAAGAGAAATGATAAAGAGGCCGAGGATTTACCTTTTTCTAATATGTGTGAGCACATAATTTTTTGCATACATAAACATTGCTACAAGAAATGAAAAAAATCAGTCCTTTAGTTATTTTAATTTTTATAGGATTTTAGGGATTTCTATTTATTAGTTTTGCATAATTAATTGTATGTTTACATTACAATTTCATTTTAGTTGCACTAATATTCAGAAAAATCATAAAATATATTTGTTATCTTTTATTAATGCATTTTGAGACCTTTAATTGTATAATTTGATAGTTTTATTAGATTAATTGGTAGTTTTAATAGCTAATGATTTGAAAATAAATGAGTAAGTTATTTGTACAAAAAATTATTTATTTTTTAAATTAAATTAAGTGGCTAAGTGTGTAAATGAATTGGAGAAAGAAACGGGGTATGTTATTTTCAAAACAGAACCAGTACAAACTATTTCGGTGACCCAGTATCAAGAAAACCTCATCCCACTCAAACTCAAAGACCCGGCCCGACCCCATCTCCCTGCCCCTTACAAGCGACGTAGTGCCAAAATGGAGTAACGTTGTTTCACCAAAAGATTTCTTTTACACAAAAGATACAAACTTGATTTTTCAATTCCGCCCCTTCTCTCTCTTCTCTGTCCTTTCTCCTAGGTGGCCTAAAATAGCTTCCACAATCCTCAAACCACCGTTGTCCACCACATGACCACCGACCAAAAAATCACCTCTACTAGCCGATTTAACCAAATTCCCACGCACAAACCAAACCCTACGCTGCTCTCTCCTCTATCCTTCTTGGGCGAGATGGAGAACTAAGGGCTGCCATGAACGTGCAGGCCTCTCCCCAGCTTCAAGCTGTGGGAGAGACGGATCCCATCCCTAAAACGAATACATATGCTTCATTACTCATGTCAAAATCACAACCAGTATCAAAAACAATCCTTAAACCTGTCCAGCATGTTCATGGACAGCTTATCATGCAATTTTCGTTTAAGGAATTGGAGGAATATGCAGTTGAAGAAGGTCTTCACCAAGCTGTA
>ML319163.1:0-26554 GCA_005239505.1 Nicotiana paniculata
CAAAATTTTGTAACTCTAGAATAACACTTATATAATACACTTATACAAGATTTATAAGAAATTTCCTTACGTAAAAAAAAATTAAAAAAAAATAGCCCCGACCCGTTTAGGCCCGTTTGGCCTGCGGGCCCGGCCCTCTTAGCCCGGGCCCATGTGGGCTTAGGCCCGTTGGGGGCCGGTTCCACACATATATCCCGTTTGGCCCGGGACCGTTTAGCCCGGGCCCGCATAGCCCGGACCCACTTAGCCTGGCCCACTTGGCCCGGGCCCGGCCCGTTAGCCACCCTTACCCACGTCCCTAAACTCAAAAGTTTTTACAGAAAAGTGTTCTTCATCCTCCCACAATTCCGTACATATAAAGAACACCAAAATCGGAGTTCGTTTGACCCCTCAAATCGACTCCTAAAGGTCTCTTAATCTTAAGCCCTAAAACCCAATTTTTCTATTGTTTTTCCATGAATTTACACTGGTTTTATGCTCTATAATCACCCATAATCGAGTTTTAATGATTAGAACACTTACCTCTATGAAGAACAAGAATTTCCCTCTTCAAAATCGCCCCTAAGAGCTAATTGTCGTACAAGAATGGTGTAAAATAAGGGTTAAGTCGCGGAAGGGTTTAATTAATTATGCCTAGTTATTACCCTTCGCGAGCGCGGCCACACGTACGCGTTCGCATAGAACAACCCAACAGACCCCTCCTTTTTACACAACGCGAACGCGACCCTCTACCCGCGAATGCGATGCCTAACCGACCTCTAGTTACGCGAACGCGTTCACCAACCGCGAACGCATAGGCCAAATGGCCCCCGAGGCCCCAGCTCCCTTTCCTTTTATGTGTTCGCGTTCCAAGCCCTGTGTTCGCGTATTAGACTAAGCCAACCCCTTCGCGTTCGCGTTCGCGTCCACCACGCGTTCGCGAAGGCAAAAATCCAGCAGCCTCCAACTTTCCTCTTCGCGGACGCGGGACTCCCTTCGCGTTCGCGAAGAAGGAAACCAGACACAGCAACCAACAACAACTTTTCCTCATATTCGATCTGAAACCACCCTGAAGCACACCTGAGGTCATCGGGACCTCAACCAAAGTTACCAAAACATCCCATAATATCATTCAAACTTAGTTGCACTCTCAAAACACCAAAACTAACATCAAAACACCAAATTTACATCGGATTCAAGCCTAAGAATTTTGAAATTTCTAAAATCCATCAATGATGCCGAAACCATCCAAAACAACTCCGATTAACCTGAAATTTTGCAGAGATGTCCAAAATGACATTACGAACCTGTTTCGACTTCTGAAATTCCATTCCGGCCTATTTTCCACTGCCAACCGGAAATCGCCAAAAAATAATTTTCGCCAATTCAAGCCTAATTCTACACCGGACCTCATAAAATTATTCTGGACACACTCCTAAGTCCCAAATCACCTAACGAAGCTATTCGAGTTATAAAATTAGCATTCCGAAGTCGTTTACCAATAAGTCAACTCTTAGTTGACTTTTTCCATTATAATGCTATTTTTAAGGACTAAGTTGCTAAACTCTCACTACAACCATTCTAATTTCAAGCCTACCAACTCTAACACATCAATAACAGTATAACCAACCTATGACCAGTCAAGAATAATAATTATAATGTAGGTTTTTACGTAACGACGGACTAGGTCGTTACATCAGTACCATGATATCTTACTTCAGTCACAAATTGTAATTTGAACTGAAGTAAGAAAAGAATCCAATCAGTCTTCTATCCCACTTGGTGTAATGTGTTTCTAATGTTCATAACAGAGTTTAACATTACATCGATTAAAAAAAATTATATTGTTACGTCACCTGAAAGATAATTACATTTAATTTCATAATAAGTAAAATTAGTAACCTGAAAAGAAGAACCTACTATAGGTTAAATTAGACCGACAACGCAAAGATTCTTTATACTATAAAAATTCTTACGTGAACTTTCTCAAGTTGTATTTGGAAAAGAGGAAAGTTTCAGATTCGCCCCATGTATTATCCAGATCTTTATATTTATCATCTGTTATACTTTCAGTTCAATCATACTCTTAAAATTAGTGAACCGTCACATTTTTTTTTTGTCACTAACGTAGCTTTAACATGAAATGAGTGAAATTCATATGTTAAAATACGTCGAGAAAAAAGGTCCAAATATACTCATCTACTCCAATTAAGGGTATTTGTATTTGCATCTATACCCAATTTTGAGGTCACTATTGAACTTATACTCGCTTTGCACCAAGAATTGCAAGTCTACCCAGCTTTCGGATTACTTCAGACATGCGAGCCTGAAGTAACAAACATTTATGTCTGAAGTTTGAACTTCAGAATTTTTTGTCTAAAGTATGACCTTATCAAAGTACTTCAGATATTTTCGCCTAAAGTTTGACTTGACTTGCAAAGGCAATCGAAAAAACTTCAGTTCATAGTTCAAACTTCAAACAAATTAGTATCAAGTTCTTCGGTTTGTAGTGCAAACTTCAGACCTGCTGAAGAACTCCAGGCTTGGAATTAGCTGAAGAACAACCAAATTAGATAAAAGATCAGAAAAAATTCTTGCTTATAAATATAAAACCACCACTATAAGGGACTCCAGTCCAAGGCAGCCAATAATTTTCCGCTGTGAAATTGAAGACAGTGAAATAAGATGCATCTAAGAAGTTAATCTCATCACGATAACAGTCCATGTAATATGTTACTGGTATTCGATCCTGGACTCGTGTTCAAATATTCAACATAATACAATGTAATTAACGCAAAACTCATACCCTACTGCTATATCATTGTATCTTTCATATTAAATCAATAATACTTACACAGAGTTTCATGTGTTTGAGAGAGAAAAGAAGAAGAACAACAGGAAAAGAAATGAGGAAGAAACGAGCGCACAGGTTACATGAAGAAGAAGAGGAGACATATGAAGTTATAAAAATTAGGGTATAGATTAAATAATTTTAGAAATATGAGTATAGATTAAATGAGGGCGACCAAATAGAATGCCCCGTGTAATTTTTACTTCTTCTAATTATGTTTTTGAAAATTAAAATAAAATTGGAGCTCCATTAAGGGTCAAAATTAAACGAGACTTTTTAAAAATAATATGGGGGTAATATTAGACCCAAAGTATAACAAATGATAAAATTTTCAATCTCAAACAGTACACGACAAACTTTAACCATTTTCTCTTTCAAAAATGTGTAGCCTCAGAGTTAATTTATGATTTTTTTTGTCCATATTCGATATTTTGATTCTATAAACAAAAAAATGAAATAATTGTATTCAGGTAGCTTTCTGTAATGTGTCAACCATTCCATTACGGGGTAGCGGTCTTTTTGGTCTTTTTCTGTGGTCTATAATATTTAATTTTTTTTGTTAAAAATTATTCTTAGAATAAAGAGTCTAAAAGTATATGTTATATTTTTAATAAAAAATTAAAATTAATATACATTTTATTATTAATTAATATTAAAAGATAAATTGCTTAACATACGTGAAAATAACTAAAAAGATTAATTAAATGAACTGAAGTCTGTAAACTTCTTGTGAAATTAAGTACAAAGAGTTTTCACGTGGGAACGTGAAAGGAGGTGAGAAAGGATAAAACTTTTTTGTGAAAGTACAAAAAATTGAGGCCTTTTATGACAAGTGAGCCACATGATCTCCATTGATTTATGTGCCACGTGAATTTCACGTGAGCACGTGTGCAGTCTGTCCCTTTGTACTTATGAGTTCGATTTAATTTTTTTTTTTTTTTTTAACCTAAACCCCTCCAAAGAAAATAAACTAAATTATATTCGATTAAATTTAAAGAAAAAACATTTTTGTGAAATTTGAGTTCTTCAAAAGTTCTCATTTATATGACGCTATTTGATTAGATAATTACAGTAAATTAAAATATTTAAAAAGTTAGTTTTTTCTGAGAAACTAACATGAAAAAATTTAAATTTGAACATTAAAATAAATTTTACTTCTTTTGAAGTCGAAAAGTGAAAGCCAGGGGGCTACAGTAGTCAACATCTTGAGACATCTGAAAATAAAATAACAAAAACACATTGTACCATGAATTAAGACGAATTAAGTAAAAATGGTAAGTATATATTGGGTAAAATTTATAGATAGCCAATTTTCAATCCTTGTAATTTAAAAATAATTATTGTTCTAGAGTTTCAATTTTACTTTATTGCTGGTACTGGTAGGACCCACGAGATACGTGTAAAATTAGCACGGGCTAGCCAGTTTACGGACTGGTCATTCAAAAATAGCCAGCATTTGTCAACTCATTAAAAAATAGCTATTATTTTGCTGCAACAGAGACCGGTCCAACATAATATACTGGAGTTCGGTGCACCTGTGTATGAATTTCCCGCATATTATGCTGGAACTCCAACACGCAGAAAGTTCCAGCATAATATACTAGAGATTCGAGCACTTTGTGTATGAACTTCCAACATATTATGCTGGACCGATATACTTTGCTGGAACTCCAGTATATTATACTGGAGTTCTAGTATACTTTGCTAGAACTCCAGTAATATACTGGAATTCCAGTATATTATACTGGAGTATTTTTCGGAGTTTGAACAGTGTTTTCGTTCAGATTTATCTTTACATGAAAATTGGCTAAATTTCGATTACTTTTGAAACTGTCGCTATTTTTGAATGACCACTTGTAAATCTGGCTATTTTTGAATATCTCCTTAGATACGTTGGGTTGATAATTGGAGACTTCGGGTGAGCTACCCTATTAGTTCAAGGGAAGAGAGATTCATACAAATTAATCATGTGCCAGGAACCAGATCTGAGCTGGTGACGCGAGGATTTCCAGTCCTCTGCTCTATCATTCGGCTATTCTTAATGTAGTATCCTCATTTTATTAGAGAACTGTGGTCTATGTCAATTAAAATGATAAAACTAGATTAATTTTTTTATCAAAATCGGGGAATTTCTTCAATGAATTTGCAGCTCTGGAGTCGCCTTATCTTTGTCAGGATAGAGTCGTGAAGTTTTACATTTGAAAGTTGATACTGCATTATATTGGTTATGTTTTAAAAGCAGGGACTAAAAAGTGGCTATATGGTAGAAATTGTACGGGGCGCCCTATTTGGTCGCCCCCATTTAACCTATATCCTAATTTTTACAACTTCAGGCGCCGCCTTCCTGATACCTGTGCAAAACTTCAGCTTATTTAGTGCTGAAGTTTTTACAAATTAACTAATCAACTTCAGCATCTTCTGTTGAAATTTTTGAAAAAGCTTTATGAAAAAACTAATTAATCAAGGACAAAACTTCAGCTTATTTAGTGCTGAAGTTTTTACAAATGAACTAAATAACTTCAGCATCTTCTGCTGAAGTTTTTGAAAAAGTTTTATGACAAAACTAATGAATCCAGGACAAAACTTCAGCTTATTTAGTGCGGAAGTTTTTAGAAATGAACTAAATAACTTCAGCATCTTCTGCTGAAATTTTTGAAAAAACTTTATGACAAAACTACTTAATCCAGGACAAAACTTCAGCTTATTTAGTGCTGAAGTTTTTACAAATGAACTAAATAAATTCAGCATCTTCTACTGAAGTTTTTGAAAAAACTTTATGACAAAACTAATTAATTCAGGACAAAACTTCAGCTTATTTAGTGCTGAAGTTTTTACAAATGAACTAAATAATTTCAGCACTTCTGTTGAAGTTTTTGAAATAGCCTAGAATGATGAAGTTTGTGTGAAAGCCTTTGCTACTACAGGCATGTATGCTTGAAGTTTATGCGAAAAGTGGGTACATTTGAAAAAAAAATTCAAAGCGGGTATAAGTTAAAACGTGACCCAAAAAGCGGGTATAGATACAAAATTCCCGGCTATATGGTGCTATTTCTACAAGTATGTTAGTGTATTGAATTGGGCTTCTTGAAATTTTCTATTGTCCAGACCCAAAACAAGTTGATTGCGGACCTGAATTGGCTTGGTTAATAAGTAAAAATAGCACGGGCTAACCACTTTTTGGATTGGTCATTCAAAAATGGCTAGCGTTTGCCAAGTCATTGTCACACCCCTTTTTTTAACAACAAACTTTATTAAACCCTCTTAAAATAATAAAAAGGTTTTGTAAGGTTCGAAAGGGTATTTCAATTTTGAAAGTGACAAAATTCGTGTTTCAAAAGGATTTTCAGAGTCGCCACCTGACATTTGGTTTCGGTGTGCCAGGTCACCACCTTTTTTTAATTTAAATAAAAAATGACAATTTCCTTTCAAAACACATTTGACTCTTAAACTAAGTCTGCACCAGGGTTCTAGGTAAGGGAGTTCATTTGACTCGGGGAGAAGGTGTTAGGCATTCCCCGAGTCCCGTAAAAAGTACGGTTGCGTATATAATCAAGTTGGCTTTAAAAATACTCAGATTGAGGTAGGAAAACACAAAAAGAAAACAAACAATTAAAAGAGGATCGAGGTCGTCCCCACCTAAATGAAGACTAAAAATCCTACTCTATGCTTCTTAGATTTGTCTTTAGCCTCCATTTACATTCACTTCGGGGCATACCCCAGATAAAAATATATACAAACCTCTTCGGGGCATTCCCCTAACTATAATCTATCGAGGACGACTTTTCACCTCGAAAAGAAGCTAAAATATAAACATCCTAAAAGTTTGCCTACATAAGTGTGGTCGGCCTAGACATACCACTAGCGGTTTTAAACACAATCAAAATAAAGCAACAAGCAAATACCTTTCAATTATATATGAACTTTATAAGTTCGTGTTCATCCCAGCAACTCAAAATCTTTGAAGTTATTAAGCTCAAATAACAAGATCCCAATACTATTTTGCCTAACTAATATCTCTAATTAATGCCCCAACAACATGTAGTTCATTATTTTCATGTTTCAAGATCAAATCCTCATGGTTCAACCATTGACGCATCACAATTTCTATTCCTAAGTTTTTTTTTTATATTTAAGAGTTCAATCTTAACTTTTGTTAAACCATCTTAATAACACTTAATTGAAAATCATATACTTGTTAATTATAAATGCAAACAAATTGTAGTAATGGAATCAAACACAAATATTAGGATGTTAGATAGGATAACATATAGGATAGCAGGTATGAAAGGGAAGAATAAACCTGTTAAAACAAAAAATTTCAACAACGGCAGAAGAGATGGAAATTCCAAAGTTCGATTCCCAAAATTCTGTCTGCGAAGCACAGTACAAACGAGTAGGAACCGCGAGCCGAATTGAAACCACGAACTCCGAACGGGAACTCGAATCGGCACCGTAATTTTTGAGCCCAAACCCGAACTCAAACTCAAAATTCAAACAAATTCCATTTTTGGGGCAGCGGAGGTGTCGATTTTGATGGAGTGTGTGGCTGATTTGGAGGTTTGTGGCCGTCGCTAGAGGTGGGGAGATGTTGTGCGGCAGCGAGTCGAAGAGAGATATCGCCGGAGATGGCAGCGTCGAACGACGGTGGTAGTGAGAGTG
Organism: Nicotiana paniculata; assembly: GCA_005239505.1. Lineage (NCBI taxonomy): Eukaryota > Viridiplantae > Streptophyta > Magnoliopsida > Solanales > Solanaceae > Nicotiana > Nicotiana paniculata. Next base: position 7,490 of record ML319163.1, read on the forward strand.
GAAGAAGGGGTTGAGAGAGTTGAAGTTTTTCTTCTGTTAGGTTGTCGTGGTGACTCCGGCGGCAACGTGTGGCTGTTTCTGGCGGCAGCTGGGCAGGGGTGGTCTTGAAGAGAGGCGGCATGCTGGTTTTTTGTTGGTGAAGACGAAGAGGAGGTCGGAGTTGGTGGCGGGTTGGTTGTTGTGAGGTGAGGAAGAAGAAGGTTTAATGTTAGGGTGAAGATGTGTATTCTCGATTGAAGAAGTTAGGGAAGAAGGAGGTCTTTTTTAGGGATTTTAGGTTAATGGGCCAAGGGTTATTTGGGACAAGAGGTTAATGGTCTAGGTCCGAATTGGGCTAAAAAAATATAATATATTTATAAAATATAGGAATCACTCTTAATTAATTAACATATAATATTAAAATAAAATTAGATATTAAAAACGAAACTATTTATGTATTTTTTCTAATTTTGTGATAAAATTAAGTAAAAGAGTTAAAACTAGTTAAAATAACGATATTAGGCCTAAATTAAATATTAATCGCTAAAAATGTGTAAAATATCTGGGAGGGTCAAAAATTACATGTCTACAGCTGCCCCTCTTTGACTGGAAACACGAAGAGTTTTCAGACAAAGAACGACTAGACAGGTTTTTTGGCCCGACCCTTATTTAGAGAGACCAAAAACTAAAAGAAAGGAGAATGTGACCGAGCCCTAGTATCTGAGCTGCCTACATATCCTTAGCTTTAAAGAAATCAGGTCACGTGTAGTTCAGAAGTAGGAATAGTGATGGAGGAGGATACCGAGGTGGAGTGTTGAGTGAAGTGTCGTCGAGGTTCCGGTTCGCGGTTCCTATCCTTACATGATAATAAAACCAAATGAAAAATAAAAATTATAAGAAAAAATACGAAATCATGTCTATTCTTCTGCCTTGAATCTTTTACAGTCTTGTTGTGCATATCGAACTATTGACTCGCATTCTTGAGGCGAGCTTCTGCTACTTCTAACTTGAATTAAAATTTGAAATAAATTCCCTCGTTCTCTAGGTGGCCGCCTGATGACTTAACTTAAAATAAATTCCCTCGTTCTCCAGGTGGGCGCCTGATGACTTAACTTGAAACGTATTCCCTCGTTCTCCAGGTGGGCGCCTGACGATTTAACTTAAGATGAATTCCCTCGTTTTCCAGGTGGGCGCCTGATGACTTGACTTTGAAATAACTCTGAAATAAATTCTGAAATGTCCTTCGTTCTCCAGGTGGGTGCCTGCAATCAAAACAACAAAACAAACAAAAATTTTCTGCCCCAGTTTGCACTCGGGAGATTTGTGAGTTGTTAGCAAAACTATAAACCACTTATGTTACTGATGCAATGATAAGATTAAACTAAAGACTAGACTAGGACGTGCGTCTCCTGTGAGAAAAACCAAGAATGTTTGACTAGCAAGTGCGTCTGTTAAGAGTAAAATCTGAAAGACCCAAACTAGGAAGTGCGTCTCCTAGGGGGTGAAATCTCGATTTAGGAAGTGCGTCTCATAAAAGTATATCCTGAAAGACCTAGACTAGGAAGTGCGTCTCTTAGAGGGTGAAACTTCGATGACTCAAACTAGGAGGTGTGTCTCCTATGAATGAACTTAAATGGCCCAAAACTAGGAAGTGCGTCTCCCAGGGGTAAAATCTCAATTTAGGAAGTGCGTCTCCTAAAAAAAACCCTGAAAGACCCAGACTAGGAAGTGCGTCTCCTAGGGGTAAAACTTCAATGACTCAAACTAGGAAGTGCATCTCCTAGGAATGAACTTAAATTAACCAAACTAGGAAGTGCGTCTCCTAGGGGTAAAACTTCAATGACTCAAACTAGGAAGTGCATCTCCTAGAACAAAAACATAACCTGAATGACCAAGACTAGGAAGTGCATCTCCTAGGGGCGAAACTTAAATGACTCATACTAGGAAGTGCATCTCCTAGGAATGAACTTAAATTAACCAAACTAGGAAGTGCGTCTCCTAGGGGTGAAACTTCAATGACTCAAAATAGGAAGTGCATCTCCTAGGAATGAACTTAAATTAACCAAACTAGGAAGTGCGTCTCCTAGGGGTAAAATCTCAATTTAGGAAGTGCGTCTCCTGAACAAAACCTGAAAGACCCAGACTAGGAAGTGCATCTCCTAGGGGTGAAACTTCAATGACTCAAACTAGGAAGTGCGTCTCCTAGAACAAAAACATAACCTGAATGACCCAGACAAAGAAGTACGTCTCCTAGGGGTGAAACTTAAATGACTCACACTAGGAAGTGCGTCTCCTAGGAATGAACTTAAATTAACCAAACTAGGAAGTGCGTCTCCTAGGGATGAAATCTCGATTTAGGAAGTGCATCTCCTAAACAAAACCTGAAAGACCCAGACTAGGAAGTGCGTCTCCTAGGGGTGAAACTTCAATGACTCAAAATAGGAAGTGCATCTCCTAGAAAAAAAACATAACCTGAATGACCCAGACTAGAAAGTGTGTCTCCTAGGGGTGAAACTTAAATGCCTCACACTAGGAAGTGCGTCTCCTAGGAATGAACTTAAATTAACCAAACTAGGAAGTGTGTCTCCTAGGGATGAAATCTTAATTTAGGAAGTGTGTCTCCTAAACAAAATATGACTTGAAAGACCCAGAATAGGTAGTGCATCTCCTAGGGGTAAAACTTCAATAACTCACACTAGGAAGTGCGTCTCCTAGAAATGAACTTAAATTAACCAAACTAGGAAGTGTGTCTCCTAGGGGAGAAATTTTAATTTAGGAAGTGCATCTCCTAAACAAAAATATATTTGAAATACCCAGACTAGGAAGTGCATCTCCTAGGGGTGATGTGTGATCTTCTCAATAACCTTTGTATAAGCAAAACTGGCGCATTACACCTGAAGAATTCAAGCTTTGGTGTGAACATAGCCTTCATCCCTGTTTCAGACAAAGAAAAACTTGTAAGTTTAAACATGGTGGTTAGCTTGTGGCCTTGACCTTGAGGGCTTGTTCTCCTTCACTCGCCATGATAACTTTGACATCCACTTGGCAGACCTTACTTGTTATTCGTTAACCACTTTATCTGTCAACCCTTATCAATGAAAACACCTCTGATCAATTCAAGCCCAATTATTTTGGTCAAAATTAAAACTTCTGCCCCAGTTTCTTGGTCTGGGGAATTCTTTTTTGATTTTTTTTCTTTTTGATTTTTGTTTTAATGGGACCGAACCTCAGAGTGAGGCTGCCTACGTATCCTTAAAAGGAATCAGGTCGAACATAGTTCCAACCTGACCTGACTTTTTTTTCATCTTTCTTTCTTTTTCTTCCTTTTTCTCTTTTTTTTTCTTTTTGTTTCTTTTTCTTCTTTTTCTCTTTTTCTTATTTTTTTCTAATCCATATCTTTCCTTATTTTTTTTTCTTTTCTGGTTCATAACTTTACTTCTGATTCCAAAAGAGGGGTATGAAACAAAACAAGTTAAGGCTCAAAAGGGGTACAAAAGATAAAAGTGTTTGGGTAGCAGAATAAAATTCCTTATTCATACCAAACTTTGAGAATGACAAGTACAAGAATGCAATTGAATATAAGCAAAGAAACCATACATAGTATCTATTGATGATCAACTCAAACAGAAAGTGCTGACGGGCAATACCTTTGTTCCAATGAATAACTCTTGCCGGTCCGAAGCAGGCTTGACTCAACCTTATCTTGATGTGGAAGAATGCATTTCAACACTGACTGATCTACCACAAACTTCTTGAGAGACATTCCCTTGTTGTATGCTCTCATTAACCTCTTGATTTCTCATACCAACTGCCTCAGTTCCACTCAATTCAAGCTTCAGGTTATCTCAGATTGCATGAATCTTTATTGTTTCCTTCAATGCATCCTTTTATCATATTCAAAACTGTTTCATTGCTTCATGATTAAACTAACTTTCAAGACCAGGCCGAGAATTATGCGTGCATGTCATGTCACTAGAGTCAGCATGAAAATAACTATAAAAGGAAAAGTGACCTAAACAAAAACTAATTAGGAATAGCAGAAAACATGGGATTGCATTAGATAGATGGTGAAAAGGGTTTGAACAAAACAAGCAAAATTGTCATTGGGTTACAACCCTGGAACAATCCTAGATAACATTAAACGAGTTAATACCACTAAACGAACTAGGCAAAACAAGAAGAAGAAGGGTTTGAGCCATAAGAAAATATCCGGATTACAACCCTGAAATAATCGGACAACAGAAATGACAACAAAATAAACCACCAAAACTCTTCCCTGGCTACCCAAGAAAGGAGTGTCTTTCCAATTACCAAGCTTGAAATTTTAGCCACTGAGTTGCACATCACAATTACTGGGACTTTCACTAACTTCAATCAAATTGTCTTCACCAAGTGACTCATTGACTCCTTTGAGGTTGTTATGGGGGGTGGAATGTGAAAAAGGTTGTGGGGAGATATCAGCAACAGTAGGAATCTGGATTTGTGCAGTGGCAGAATGGTGACAAGGCTTTCAGAGTGGTTAGTGGGGAATAGTGGTGGGGGATGCCCACTAATCCAGGCTTGGTATATTTTGGCTATATGATGTTTTACCCTACGGAGCTCCTCTTTCAGTTCCGATTCTGACTTAACAGTTTCTCTCGGCGGGTCCACAACTCCTGTGTCTATTTATTTGGTATTCATGACTGTCTGGCGCTTTGACCTAGTGTTGTATGGATGAATCTCCAAAGTGCCACAAACTAACCACCCTCTGTTATGATAACAATAAAGGTAACAAAGAAGATCAAAATAAAGCCAACATGTTAGCGTTAGGGCATTTATGATATATACATATCACATTGCGTACAATGCACCTAGCGACAATTAACGGTTCTAAAATGGCTTTGAGGGTCGTATGGTCATATGGCATCATCCAGATTTTACTCTCCTTGCTATTTCCTTCTTCATTTCCTCTCTTTTCTTTACGATTATCGCTCTTTCTTTCTCTGATTTTTCACATCCCACAACTTCATCTCTCTTTTTTGTCTTTTTATTTTTTATTTTTCTCTTTTTCTTTTTAAATTTTAAAAATGATTTGATCGAACCCTATGTAGGTTGCCTACGTATCATGTTTCACATGAATCAGACCAAGCGTAGTTCTGAAAAAATGATGAATAAAATAAACTAATAAGAAACAAAAATCTTTTTTATTTTTCGTTTATAACTTTTTTTTGGTTTTATTTTTCAAATACAAATTAGGAAGTACTATAACAAAAGACTCGACAATCTTAACTATATTGACAAACTTGATACTACTGTATAAGACTAAAAATTAAAAGACAACATAAAATAGACTCAAAAATAAAAATAAAAAATGTCTTCAAGGAAGCTCCCAAATGCGATGGTCCTGGGGTATCTGTCATGCTCGAGCTTTGGTAAATAGATCCACGCCTGAATAGGAAAATAACACCAAATAGATTAGACTCAAGACACTATGTGACTCCACAACACCTTATATTGGATACATGCAAGGCATGATTGGACTATTTGTGCAAAATGACTTATGTAGTCAAGGATAACTATTAATGCAAAACTCAACAAAAGTGACCTCAAAGACATGGAAAATTCCCCCCAAGGCTTATATGGCTCCAGACTCCCAATAATCATGGCTCACAATTAATTTACAGAAATGACCCATTTTGCAAAAATGACCGAAATGGCCAGAAGTGACTAAACATGCAAACTCAAAAGGACGGGCCTTAAGGTAATATGACACCTATTTGTGAACTCAAGATTCTGAGACACGGGTCAATGAGACACTTTGCGAACATGAGCTAATTTTGCAAAATAACCGACGTGGCCAAAAGTGGCTAGACATGCAAATTTATATGGACGGACCTTAAAATTGAGAGGACACATCGCTGTAGACTCTAAGCTCTAAGACATGGGATAACAAACTACTTTGGAAAATAACTTTATTTTGCAAAAATGACCGATGTGGCTAAACATGCAAGATTTGGCTAAGACCCCGCAAAGCCAAGAACGTAAGACTCACTAGGAAGACCGGACCCTATGTGGGTTGCCTACGTATCTCGCCTCGAAAGACAAGAATCAGGTATGCGTAGTTCGGGAAGATTGTATATGGAAGATAATTTTTTTTTAAAAACACAAATTTGAAAAACAAAAACATATTTTTTATCTTTTTTGAAAAATAATGAAACATGTAAAATCTTTTTGGATTTTCATTTTCTCTCTTTTTTGATTTTTGAAAAATAATTGGAAAGTGCAAAATCTTTTTGGATTTTTCATTTTCATTTTCTTTTTCGAAAAAGCTGAGAAAGAAAAATAAAACTTGCTTCATTTTTCACCTTCTTCCCCAAACATTAGTCCGCCAAATGACCTTTCTACCCTCAAAGATGCAACATTTAGCACAAAGGATGGTTGAATGTCACTTTGGGCCAACATGCCCATTTGACACAATTTGGACAGGTTTCCTACAAAGGAACACGGTACCTGGGACCGGTCCCTGCTAGGTCGTAATGATATGATGCAAATAAAATGACCTAAATGCTGACCTACGTTTGGGGTTCACTAACAAGGCAATTCGGGGAAGCATATGGTCGATGGTGGCCGCTTAAGCTTTCCACCCACTCCATACGTCCGACGGCTTCCCCTCCTAAAATAAGGGTGACTCAAAGAAGAGTTCGTGTACGCGATGCGTACTACGAGACTTGTTGTAGAAAGAAGACTCATGATTAAGTAAATGATGACAATTATAAAGCGGTAACACATAAAGAAAAAAACTATAAACAAATAGTCAACTAGCAAATAATAAAACAAAATAAACAAAAATAAAAATCAAATAAAGCAAAGAAAACACATAAAAACTTCAACCGAATATCCTAAATGCCAACAAAATCAAGTACTAGCTTGAACCCGCAAATCCCCAGCAGAGTCGCAAGAGATGTCACACCCTTTTTTTTCAAAAAAAACTTACTAAACCCTCTTAAAATAATAAAAAGATTTTGTAAGGTTGGAAAGGGTATTTCAATTTTGAAAATGACAAAATTCGTGTTTCAAAAGGATTTTCAGAGTCGCCACCTGACATTTGGTTTCGATGTGCCAGGTCACCACCTTTTTAAATTTAAATAAAAAATGTCAATTTCCTTTCAAAACACATTTGACTCTTAAACTAAGTCTGCATCAGATTTCTAGGTAAGGGAGTTCATTTGACTCGGGGAGAAGGTGTTAGGCATTCCCCGAGTCCCGTACCAAGTACGGTTGCGTACATAATCAAGTTGTCTTTAAAAATACTCGGATTGAGGTAGGAAAACACAAAAAAAAAACAATTAAAAGAGGATCGAGGTCGTCCCCACCTAAATGAAGAATAAAAATCCTACTCTATGCTGCTTCAATTTGTCTTTAGCCTCCATTTATATTCACTTCGGGGCATACCCCAGATAAAAATATATACAAACCTCTTCGGGGCATTCCCCTAACGATAATCTATCGAGTACGACCTTTCACCTCGAAAATAAGCTAAAATATAAACATCCTAAAAGTTTGCCTACCCAAGTGTGGTCGGCCTAGACATACCACTAGCGATTTTAAACACAATCAAGATGAAGCAGCAAGCAAATACCTTTCAATTATATATGAACTTTATAAGTTCGTGTTCATCCCAGCAACTCAAAATCTTTGAAGTTATTAAGCTCAAATACCAAGATCCCAATACTATTTTGCCTAACTAATATCTCTAATTAATGCCCCAACAACATGTAGTTCATTATTTCATGTTTCAAGATCAAATCCTCATGGTTCAACCATTGACGCATCACAATTTCTATTCCTAAGTTTTTTTTTATATTTAAGAGTTCAATCTTAACTTTTGTTAAACCATCTTAATAACACTTAATTGAAAATCATATACTTGTTAAATATAAATGCAAACAAATTATAGTAATAGAATCAAACACAAATATTAGGATGTCAGACAGGATAACATATAGGATAGCAGGTATGAAAGGGAAGAATAAACCTGTTAAAACAAAAAATTTCAACAACGGCAGAAGAGATGGCAATTTCAAAGTTCGATTCCCAAAATTCTGTCTGCGAAGCATAGTACAAACGAGTAGGAACCGCGAGCCGAATTGAAACCACGAACTCCGAACGGGAACTCGAATCCGCACCGTAATTTTTGAGCCCAAACCCGAACTCAAACTCAAACTTCAAACAAATTCCATTTTTGGGGCAGCGGAGGTGTCGATTTTGATGGAGTGTGTGGCTGATTTGGAGGTTGGTGGCCGTCGCTGGAGGTGGGGAGATGTTGTGCGGCGGCGAGTCAAAGAGAGATATCGCCGGAGATGGCAGCGGCGAACGACGGTGGTAGTGAGAGTGGAAGAAGGGGCTGAGAGAGTTGAAGTTTTTCTTCTGTTAGGTTGTCGTGGTGACTCCGGCGGCGGCGTGTGGCTGTTTCTGGCGGCAGCTGGGTAGGGGTGGTCTTGAAGAGAGGCGGCATGCTGGTTTTTTGTTGGTGAAGACGAAGAGGAGGTCGGAGTTGGTGGCGGGTTGGTTGTTGTGAGGTGAGGAAGAAGAAGGTTTAATGTTAGTGTGAAGATGTGTATTCTCGGTTGAAGAAGCTAGGGAAGAAGGAGGTCTTTTTTAGGGATTTTAGTTTAATGGGCTAAGAGGTTGATGGGCTAGGTCCGAATTGGGCTAACAAATATAATATATTTATAAAATATAGGAGTCACTCTTAATTAATTAACATATAATATTAAAATAAAATTAGATATTAAAAGCGAAACTATTTATGTAAAAGAGTTAAAACTAGTTAAAATAACGATATTAGACCTAAATTAAATATTAATCGCTAAAAATGTGTAAAATCTCTGGGAGGGTAAAAAATTACATGTCTAGAGTCATTGAAAAATAGCCATTATTTTGCTGCAACAGAGATCGGTCCAGCATAATATACTGGAGTTCGGTGCACCTGTGTGTGAACTTCCAGCATATTATGGTGGAACCCCAACACGCGGAAAGTTCCAGAATAATATACTGGAGATTCGAGCACATGTGTATGAACTTCCAGCATATTATACTGGACCAATATACTTTGCTGGAACTCCAGTATACTTTTTTTGGATCTCCAATATATTATGTTGGAGTTCTAGTATACTTATGTTGGAATTCCATTATATTATGCTGGAGTTCCAGTATACTTATGCTGGAACTCCTGTATGATATGTTGGAGTTCCAATATACTTAACTCCAGTATAACATACTGGAGTATTTTTCGAATTTTGAATAATGTTTTCGTTCATATTTATCTTTACATGAAAAGTGGCTAAATTTCAATTACTTTTGAAAGTGTGACTATTTTTGAATGACCACTTGTAAATCTGGCTATTTTGAATTTCTCCCGGTTAATAAGGATTAGGACTTTCTATTGTATCGCCAATAATAAAAGTGGGGGAAGTCCACTATTAGCCACTAATAAGACATGTATTTACTTTTAAGTCACTGTTTAAAATGTCTTTAGTCTTTAGCCACTGCTTTAATAAATTTTATGTAACGACCCGGTCTGTCGTTATGTAGAACTTGTATTTTTATTGCTGTCATTGACTTGTCATGGATTGGTTATTCTATTATTGATGTGTTAGAGTCGATAGGCTTGAAATCAGAATGGTTAAATGAGAATCAGTAACTTAGTCTTTAAAGATAGCCTTATAATGGAAAAAGTCAACTGAGAGTTGACTTAATGGGAAACGATCTCGTAATGCGGATATTTTTGGCTCGGATAGCTTCGTTAGGTGAATTGGGACTTAGGAGTGTGTTCAGAATATTTTTGTGATGTCCGGTGTAGAATTAGGCTTGAATTGGCAAAAGTTAGTTTTTGGCAATTTTTGGATGGCAATGAAAAATAGGCTATCGGGGTCGGAATGGAATTCCGACAGTTGGGACAGGTTCGTAATTCCATTTTAGATGTGTCTGCAAAATTTCAGGTCAATCGGAGTTGTTCTGGATGGTTTCGGCATCATCAGTGGATTTTAGAAAATTCAAAGTTCTTAGGCTTGAATCTAATGTAAATTTGGTGTTTTGATGTTAGTTTTGGTGTTTTGAGAGTGCAACTAAGTTTGAATGATGCTATGGGATGTTTTGGTAACTTTGGTTGGGGTCCCGAGGGGCTCGGGATTGATATCGGGTGGTTAACGGGCATTTTTGGCCTTAGGAATCTGCTGAAAAATCAGGTGTTCTGTTTCTGATGTCCTTGTACGCGATCGCAAAGATACATTCGCAATCGCGTAGTGAAATTTGAGAGGGGATGAATTTTTCTCTCTGCGATCGCATAGGTGAGTTCGCGATCGCAGAGGTTGAGCAGGTTGAACAGTGCGATCGCGTGAGGAGTGTTGCGATCGCATAGGGATAAGGCAGGCTCGTGGGGGCGAGGTCGATTGGTCTTCGCGATCGCGTGAGGAGAGCTGCGATCGCGTGGGGTTGGAGAGTGGTGCTATGCAATCGCGGTGAAGAAATCACTGGGCATAATTAATTAAACCCTTCCGCGACTTAACCCTTATTTTACACCATTCTTGTACGGGAAAAAGCTTTGGGGACGAATTTTGAAGAGGGAAATCCTTGGTCTTCATAGAGGTAAGTATTTTGATTATTAAAACTCCATCATGGATGGTTATAGAACATAAAACCAGTGTAAATTCGTGGAAAAACAGTAGAAAAATGGGATTTTGGGGCTTGAGAATAAGAGACCTTTAGGGGCCGATTTGAGGGGTCAAACGGACTCCGATTTTGGTGTTCTTTATATGAACAGAATTGTGGGAGGACGAAGAACACTTTTCTGTAAAAAAAATTCAGTTTCGGGACGCGGGACCGGGGGTCGGGTTTTGACCGGTTTCGGATTTTTGGGTGAATTTTGATATTTTCAATTGGAAATTGTTCCTTAAGCATATATTGATGATAAGAATCTGAACTTGGTAGATTTGGAGCACTCGGAGGCCGAATTTAGAGGCAAAGACATTGCAGAGTAGTGTATTATCCGGTTTTGAGGTAAGTAACGCTTCTAAACTTGGAACTGAGGGTTCGAAACCCCAAACTATTTGATATTTACTGTTAATTAAGGTGACGCACTTGCCAAGTGACAGGCATGCAGGCATTTATCAAATATTTGTAGCCTGGCTCATCCCATGGCACTGTCTACTGGTAATCCCAGGTTGATATTGCACTGTGAAGGTGGTAATTACCTTGAACGAAATAGAATTCATGCTAAGTATAAATGTTAAGGCTTCACGCTGATGTGTTTAGATCGGAATGGTAGATTATTGCTGTCTCTATTTATGATTAATGTTTTCATGTACTCAGTCCTATTATAGTATATGTTTCATGCCTCAGTCTCGTAAGTTGCTAGTTTATTCTATTTTATCATTGGTTTGGGCTGAATTGCATATGTTAGGGAATTATAAGTGAGACTGGAAGGTACTGACTGAGTGAGGCTTGGAGCCTGGTTTTGAGACAATTATGAGGTCGGACTGCACACCGCAGCGATCCTGAAATCATGCCTTCGTTGACTTGATATAGCGCTTGGGCTGGAAGGAGCCCCTCTGGAGTCTATACACCCCAGTGAGCGCACAGATATTTCGGAGATGGATTTCTCCGTGGTTATTATGTTCCGGAGATGGATTTCTCTGTGGGGGCTGGATCGGCCTTTTTCCTTAGTACTTGGTGACTGTGTCACTGGTGTTTATATAATATCCGGGATGGACTTCCCGGGGCCTAAAGGCCGTATTCTAGTACTGAGTGGACCATCTTATGAGAGCTTGATTAATGAGTACACATCGTTCATGGTTCTATATGCATTCATGCTAGTATGCAGAGTTATAGACATACCTTGATGCATCGTGTTTATTTCTTGATATATTACTGTCATGTCCAATTTATATACTGTTGTTCGAAGTATCGGAGGTTTAGTCCGTCACTACCTCTCAGCCCGTAGTTTGGTTTCGTTACTACTGAGTTGGTGTACTCACGTTACCCCCTGCACCTTGTGTGCAGATCCAGGTACAACGAGATTTAGCTCTGGTCAGTGAGTAGTAGCAGTTTCATCAGAGTTGACGAGGTAGCAGCTGGCGACCATGACCTCATCTTCTCTTTCCCTTCTACCTGTAATAATTATTTTTAGACTATGTTAGTCATTTTCTTTGGTTGTATTAAGTATTAGCAGCTCATGACTGTGTGACACTGGGTCCGGGGTTAGTAGGATTTGGTCTTTGAATTTCATAAAGCGGTTTCCTGAAAATATTGGATTTAGTATTATTATTATTATTATTATTATTATTATTATTATTATTATTATTGATTTCAGACTTGTTAAAAAGGATATTATATTGGAAATTGTATTTAGTTAGATAAAATGGGTGGCTTGCCTGGTTCCACGACATGCGCCATCACGACTCCGGAAATGGGTCGTGACAATTTACCCGCTCGGACTAAAATACCCTTTTACTCATAAAGTTCAGGACCAAGTGTCCTTAACTTATGAGCTCGTTACAGTAAGTTCAGGACTAGCTGTCCTTAATTTATAAGCTTGTAAGTCTATGCTTAGTACTATTTGTCCTTAACTTTTGAACTTGTAACTCTAAATTCAGGACTACATGTCCTTAACTTTTGAACTTGGAACTCGAAGTTCAGGACTACCTGTCCTTAATTTCTGTGCTTGTAACTCGAAGTTCAGGACTACCTGTCCTTAATTTCTGTGCTTGTAACTCTAAGTTAAGCACTACATTTCCTTAATTTCTGTGCTTGTAACTCTAAGTTAAGGACCAAGTGTCTTTTGTCCTTAAATTTTGAACTTCCAACTCTAAGTTCAGGACCAAGTGTCCTTAGCTTATGAGCTTGTTATTGTAAGTTCAGGACTAGCTGTCCTTAATTTTTGTGCTTGTAACTCTAAGTTAAGGACCAAATCCTTTTAACAACACATGCATCAACAAGAATCAGAAACCAAAATTCAGCATTGAATCCATACATAAAATTGAAGCCAAAAGCCGAATAAAGGTGGCAATCAAACGAAACAAGACAAAGCTGACTCTCGTTAGAAAAACAACAAGATATCATTTTTTATCTTCGTAACTGTTCAACGCCATCAAATTCACAAGAATCAAAAAACCCAATTCAACATTTTTATCACAAACAACATATGCATCCACCAAAACATGTCTCTACATAGAACTTGAGAAAGAGAAGCGAGGGTTTGGGAAGAAAGTAATGGAAGAAAGAGTAAAAAGTATCTTTTCATATTAGTTTTAATAGAGTAGTGGCTATTTTTGCTCAATATTAGAATTACTTGATAAAAAATAAATATCACCTTAAATAGCGGCTACTCCACGCCATTTTAACAATAAAAGTAGAATTGGCTCTAAAAAGAAATTTTCGACAAAAATAACATTGTAAAGATAATTAATAGATAAACTGTATATTTTTTACACTGTCAATATAGTTTAATTTAATCTAGGATAGTAAGTTAGTTTATATCATTTTTACCGGATTATCAATTAGTTGATATTTATCTGTCATTACTTTATAAATGATTTGATTGTATAAATATTTTTTACTCGTTATCGCATAGAATTTAAGCACTTTTTTGACAAGGAGAAAAAAGAAAAGAAAAGAAAAAATTAAAAGATATTTTTATTTATCTAAGCTCATTAATCATCATATAAAACGACAATGCATGTGTCCCTAATCAACAACATGTGCCGTTCATTTTCTTTGTCTTAAACAATATTTTTTTAATAAACCCTATCTTTTTAGACCTTTTTAAGATTCCACGCACCATGAAATATATAATTATGCTATAAAACAAGGTTGTATTTATTTGATTATAATTTAATTAGTAGGGCCCTTTCTTAATGGAATACACAATAGTGAATAATTAATTGGAGTTCATCACTTTGGCTTTGCAATGTGTGTTTTCCTATTCCATGCTCATAAATTTTAGGTTTCTTTTGGGAAAGAGGATTTGGCAAAGTGATTCACTTGGATTTCTAACTAGGCATATGTAGCCTTTTATTCATGGCACTAGGGTTAATAATGTTCAGTTCAACTATCGAACACTTCGACTATTTCACTGGATACGTACTATTTCTTGACAGAAAGAAATCAATTAACTTTGTCAATCGAGATTTAGGCATATAAGCAAAAAATTATGTAGCTAGACAGAAAAATTCATCGTTAATCCAATTTAGTGACGCATTAGCGACAAATTATCAAGAAATTCTGTTAGCTACCAGCAATTTAGCGGTAGATTAGCAACAAAGTTCGTACTTAAATCTTGTTTTTTTTCCGTAATGTATATACATATAGTTTATAAACGTTATTGACTATTAGGTCACACTCTTGAATGCATGATCGTGGAACGTGTATATGGCATCTTTAGCCTTTTGCTAAACCTAGCTAATTTATTAGCTTATCCAATGCATAATTTTCTCTATGTTTTTTGTAGGATTGATTCTGTTCAACTTCATTAGTTTTCTTGGCAAAAAAGAAAAAAAAAAAAAAAGGTCGATAGCTAGTAGAATTTTCAAGTTAGAGACTGTTGCTCTTTTGATGATAAGCTTATGTTTTTCTTACTCGGTGTTTAGTATACGTTTTGAAACCCTATTATATTTGGATTTGTGCCGAAAATTTTCATATTGATCAGAAGCAAATCGTTCTTAACAAAGGCGATTCTGTATCATGAACTCGAAGTCGAGACGATTACGTAATAAAATTCGCTATTTAGTGATACAAAATGACCAACATGAAGACCTAGAATACACCACTTAGTAGTTTTTTCCCCTTTTGGAACTCTAAGTGGATAATTTTTATACAATTAGGTTTTGTTGTTAAAAATAAATTTTAAAAAAAATACTTGTAAATATTAGCTTATTATTAGCATATGGGAATTAAATATGATCTTATCCTTTTACAATGTTTCTTAACCATATTTGTTAATCCAGCTATTTTACTTTAGGTACTGAAACTTGTACTTGAGATTCAATTTTAAAAAGAGCCGTCATAGTTACAGAGGGAACTTTCTTTTAATATATTCTAACAAAATTATTTTTTACAACTTTTATAAAATACACTTATTTTTTTAATATTTGACCGTAATATTTTTTATTTTACATTTGTTTCAGTGTTTGTTATGATGAAATAATTAACAATACAAACCTTTGGTCAAGATGTTTTATTATAAAATAAAAAAAGATTTCACAACTATTTAAATCACGCAATCCACAAAAAGTAATCATAATGTTTATAATATTGACATACTATTTAATAATTAATTCCAGAAAAAGAAAAGGGTAGATACTTCAACTAATAACGGCAAGATCTACGTAAGTCTTCTAGTTTTCCATTGGGTAGTAGTAAATATAATACTCAACAATTAATAACAGCAAGATCTATATTAATTATTAATATAATACTAACTTACTTCATTATTTAATTTTATTAATTATGTTTCAAAGTACTTATGATTAAATGCTTTGTTATCATCCAAGGTTCAATCCACATAGAAAAGACATTTTTAATTGAACAGAAAAAAAACATTCAGTAATTGACTACTCTATTAAATATTTAGTCTTTAATTGTAGTTCACATATTTGTTTAAGGAAAATATGTGGTTAACAAATACCAAGCTTTTATGCTTGTTTAAAATATTATTTTGAGAGTCACACTTGACACTAAAAAGATCTTTTCTCAAGATTATGCTTTTTAATTACGGTAAAGGGTCAAAATTATTCCTGTACTGTTGAATATTGTTTAAAATTGTCCTCCGTTATACTATTTAGTCAATTATGCCCCTGTCGTTATACTATTGTTCAAATCTACCCCTAATTTAGACGGCTGGCCACACGTCACTCGCAAATTCAATTGATCCACCCCTAATTTAAAATGCTCTATTCATCTCTTATCTGCCTTGTTACACGACCCTAAATTCCTCCACCGCCAAAATAACCCACCAGACATGACCTAAGCCCAACTCTCTTCCCTCCTCTCTTCTCTTCCCTCACATCACACCAAAGTCACCGAAAATGGCAGCTTACAGGTTCAGGCAGCACTAACCTCCACTGTACCGACCCCCTATTTGTCTCCCTCCTCCTCATCTTCTTCTTCTTCTTCTTCTTCTTCTTCTTCTTCTTCTTCTTCTTCTTCTTCTTCTTCTTCTTCTTCTTCTTCTTCTTCTTCTTCTTCTTCTTCTTAACAGCAATCCTGTTCCACCAAACCAGCATACGGAACTGGTGAAACTGTCGGAAAAATCAAAAGGCCACAACCATTGTCTACCTCTGCTCTCTCTCACTGTTTTCCC
Organism: Nicotiana paniculata; assembly: GCA_005239505.1. NCBI lineage: Eukaryota > Viridiplantae > Streptophyta > Magnoliopsida > Solanales > Solanaceae > Nicotiana > Nicotiana paniculata. The sequence goes on from ML319163.1 coordinate 23,805, forward strand.
TCTTTATTTTTTCAATCACCATGAAAACTGACAAGATCCATTGTAGATCTTGACAAAAAAATGGCCAAAATACCACGGCCTCAACCCTCTCCTCCATTTTTTTCTAATCATTTTCTCTTTCTTTTTTGTAATTTGTTAGATCTAAAAACTTAGGAGGTTCCCGGAACGTTTTGAACTTAGTCGGAAAATGGATCCTCACTAGATTCCACTGAAAATCCTTGGATCTGCTCGTTACTTTTGGCTTTTCGAGTGACCTTTAGATATCTGCTTTTGTTAATAAAAAAATTTTCGGTGATCTTTAGAAATCTGCTCGTGTTAGTAGAAATCTTTTCGGCCACTGTACAAAAGTTTGCTTCAGAAATAAAGAAGCACAATCACCTGATGAACTTGTTCAATTGTCCTCTCAACTTTATCTCATTTTCATTCATTTGTTCAAATAATAATTGCTAGGAACAACGCCAAATTCTTTTTAATGATTGCATGGAACAATACAGAAACTTGCTCATATTTGGTGGAGTTATGTTAATTCGGGTTTAGGGTCGGGTGACGGGGCATATAAGAGATGAATCGGGTATTTTAAATTGGGGATGGATCAGTTGAATTTGAGAGTGACACGTGGTCAATCGTCAAAATTAGGGGTAGATTCGAACAATAGTATAACGACAGGAATATAATTGACCAAATAGTATAACAGAGGGCTGTTCTAAACAATATTCGATAGTACAGGAACAACTTTGTCCCTTTACCGTTTTAATTGACGCGGTTAACCAGTTAATTAAAATAGGGTTTAGAAATACAATCTACAAACATGAATAATTTTTACACTATCAAGTCATTTTTAGCTATTGTAGTAGGTATTCTATCGTATTTTCCCCATTTTAAATCCTATATTTTAAGGAGGCTTACTGATAGATATCATTGAATGATCAGATAATGTAAAAATTATTTACACTGACTGTGTATATAACTTAAACTCATTAAACTAATAATTTATAAAAGCCGGTTTGGTGGGCCCTTCAATTTATGCATAATTAGAGGTAATAAGCCAACGACAAGAACATAGCTAGTGGTTGAAACATGATTATAATGTCATCGAGATTAACAAGAAATTTAATAATTAATTATTCACTAAGCGACAAGTAATATAATATAAGTTCATTTGGACTTAGTTCCATGTGTGAGCACTTGGAAGAATCAAAAGGAGCCTCAATTTTCTCAATTATTTGATTTAGTCAATTTAGATGGATGGATATATAACATTTCAATTATTTCCTTGGATTCTCTTTTCTAATCTAAATCTAATCTTATTTCAAATCCCTAACACCATAGTAATAAAAGTTTGACTAACATAATTGTGCACCACTAAAGGTTTGTGAACTTGTAGTAAGATGAATAAAAGTATCTCGACTTTTAATCAAAGGTCTCGAGTTCGACTATGAGAATAGAAAAATCCCGGGAGGAAACATTTTCCACTTTAATTGGCCTTATGTGTTATAAATTTGAATTAGTCGAACTCCAACACAGATATCAGACACCAGATGATTGTGCACACCTACACATATTACTAGATAATGCTTGAGGATTAAAATATTAATACATGATAATGACCCTTACGGTATCATTTTTTCGATCTTTCTTATTCATAATTATTGGCTTCCTATATGTAGGTTAAATAGAATTATAACTTGATTATTCAAGATGAGAGGACATGTTCCTATCGATTTTTGACAATATTAAAACTCTTGCTAATAATCATGTCATTGTACTTTTAGCACGTTAAAGTAAATATATTAATACAATATCCAAATATTAAGGATGAAGAGAACTACTTAAAAAGTATCAGTTCAATAGAATATAAGTTCTTGACAGAAATAAATAATCCTTATAAACCGCAAATATTCTAAGTTAAATCACTAATATATGAAGACAATGGACGATAGCTGCATAATATTAAAAATGATAGATTACTTAAAAATAACATTTGACCAAAATTAATTTATTCATGTCAAATAGGAAGTAAAAGAATAATTGCACGATGAGAATAATGAATAAATTACTACGTAAAAAGCTACTAGTTAATTTTTTAGTAGAGATTCACTAGAAAAGTAGTTTAATGGAGCTAGACGTTTTATAGTATTCAATTGCTTGATTGTTAATGTTTAGAAATTATTGCAAGTCCATTGATATAAAAATAAAAACAACGCCTTCTGTAGTTTCATCCCATAACATGATATATTAGGTTGATACTTGAGAGTTTCAATAGATACAACTTAATATATTATTAATTTTGTAAATGAGACAATCACGTAATTTAATATAATAGTAGTTGTCTTGGGTTAAAGTTTCACCATATCAAAATAATCTTTTACATGTTTGACTCATGTAATAAAAGAATCAAGCTCGGCACGTGAGGAGCGTATTGGCATAGCCTTTAAATAAATAAAAGTGTCAGGATCTCCATTAACTTATGGATTTAAAAGTTTATCACCCGCTTCAACAATGAGAATTAATAATAAGGTTCATTTGATTAAGAACATATATATGAAGCTATGTCGACTTACGCACGTCTTGTTGACTAAACGATCAGGTATACTGATCACACTTAACTATGTCTAATAAAAGACTAAACGGGTGTTGCAAATATAATCCGGGGTATTATGCCCAGAGTCGATCCCACAGGGAATTTACGTATCAATCAAGTCTTTAGAATACGCAACTTTTACTCAATCAATTCTCTCAAGACTTTTTAA
>ML319163.1:33471-72285 GCA_005239505.1 Nicotiana paniculata
TATCCCTCCACAAATAAGACAAGTAAAATAGCACGTCTCAAATACAACAAAGGTCTCGAAGTCAGAACTTAAAGCAGGGAATTTGAGTGTGAAAACAGTAGGTTTCAGCGAGTTTTAGCAAAATGAATGATTTTGAAAAAAATAAAAAGAATGATTTGCAGAAGGGAGTGACTGATTTTGGAAATCTAATAGTTCAAAGACAGAGCAGGAATTTAGAGATTGACCAGCAGTTTTGATGATTTTTTCTTAAAAAAATGAACGAATAATTTTAGAAACCAGTAGTTTGAAAGCAAAGCAGGGATTTAAATAAACAGAGTGATTTGCACGTATTTAAAAAAAAAAGGGTAAATGATTTTTTGAAAATCCAGCAGTTGAAGGAGTAAATGTAGTGGCAAACGGCAACGTCCTAAGGTTTTCAGAAGAGACTGATTAGTTCTAAAGATCACTTTTAATACAAGCAAGACATAGAACGATTTATTTTTATGTCATTAGGCCTAAGGTTTGTTTAGGCGTTCGATTGAGTACTTAGCACAAACTATAAAAGTAGACATGCTGAAAGTAGATCCTAAGATACATGGTTTCTAATGCAAATAATGATAATGCCCCTAAGAACAGGATATCTATATGTAAGTTATGCATGTAGAGACAATTTTTTTGAAACAGTTATTTATAACTATTTGAACAGAATTTTTAAAGAAGCAGTGGTTAATATCTAACATGGATCCCTAAGTGATCATGGAGATGATGAGATGCATGCATAAACATGATACAAACATGTCCTAGGCAGGATCTCTATTGCACACACAGGCAAAAACAAATAAATCATGAGGCATGTTTTCTACCCAAAACTACACTAAGCATGCATACTCCCACCCTTTTCACTGTCCAGCCCCGGAGTTATTTTACAAATAATTATTACAGACCAATAATTGCACGAATTACACAACTGAATAAAGGCAAATCAAGAAGCTATACTATAGAGAGACTATCAGTAGGCCCGAAGTACCAGATCCACTTGCCATATGCCATGACCTTTCAACCCCAAGTGTGTAATAGTCTTTAAGGACCTCAGAAGATCTTGGACAGTGCTCATACCCAGGTACCCTAGCCAAGGATGAGTAAGTGCAGTGTAGAAGGTCGGCCTTGTGTGTCAGAGTTCAATGGGTACTCAGAGGTCCCCAAGGCAGTGCTCACACGAAGGGGGCAGAACCTAGAATCTAAGAGTAGTGGTAAGTGCTTAGAGTTTTAAAGATAATTTTGAGTTTGAAAAGAGTAGTTTGAAACAACAGCACTTTTGAAAATAACTATAGAAAAAGTAAAATAATTTTGTAAAAACAGTTTATCAAAGAGAGAAGCAATACAACTACAACCAGCATGTAAAGGACTCATGAAAAAGCAAACACAAACAGAGGTAAGGGTTTGGGGACAAATAACTTAGATATCAGCAATAGAACAGAGTTACATATTCTCATAGTTATCACATAGTTGTCACAAAACATCATAGATTAATAGATTCAGGATTGTATAGCATTCAGGTGTCATGAGAATTCAGGTTCATAACATGAGAAGTTAAACATGAATGAAAGCATGTAACAATAGTCAGGTCAAGGTAAGAAACATCGACCTATAAACAAATGAGCATGCGAGAGTCACAGGATGAACATGAGACATAGTAGATTAAGACAAAAGGGATTGATAGCAATGGCATGCTAATGACACAAGACCTCAACAATTACAGAGAATCACATGGAAAGCAGAATATATATTCAGACTAACAAAGGGAAAGGCATTATGGGGTCATGCTAATTACATGATAGGCAATAGAACCGTAAGATAAAACACATAAGGAACAATAAACAAATAAACAAGAACTGGAGCATATTATCTAGAGATACTATAGAGGTAAATCAGAAACATACCAGTAGAGTGATAGAGAATAGTAGAGTGCAAAGGGAAAGAACAGCAACAACAGTATGCAGAATAGATAACAGCAGATAACAGTAGTGTGTAGAAGCAAAAGAGAACCAGAATTACTCAGTCTTGGCTTTCAGCCGACTGAGTAGTTAAAAATTGATGCAAAGAGCAAGAAGAGATGTGTGTAAAAAAACATAAAGTTCAGAGCAATGTATGTGTGTGGTTAGAGCTCTCAATATCAGTGTCTGTAATGTAAGGAGAGAAGGCAGTGTATTTATAGAGTCGAAAACCAAGTAATAACATAGTCAAAGAGTGCATAATTATGGAATAATTGTTCAGTAAGAATCAATCAAGGTCAATCAAGAATTTGGACTCCCTTTAATTAGGGAGTCAAACTCAAACGGTGCCAATCATGGCCAAATAAGGAAAGGAATCAAAATTTAAGATTGATTTTGAGAAAATCACATGGTATATAATAGAAGCTAAATACATAATATTACTTAAGACAAGTTGAACTAGCGGTTATTCACAAAGTAAAATAGGGTATCAGTTTTGAAAAATCAATTGAAAGAATCTCGGACTCAATCACAAATACAGGGAATCCAATATAGGGAAAGTATAACATAAATATGGAAAGCATTCAAAAAACGGGCCCAGAATTACAAGGAGAATACACAAAGTCACTATTTAAGGAAAATATCACAGGCTTGGGGAATTTACAAAAAATCAGTAGGTAAAATCAATAAAGGGTAAATGGTCGGTCCATTTAAACAGTAGTAACACAAAGAGATATTCATAGAACAGCAGGAAAAGGTCATAGCATTGAGTTAAACAAGAACACACGAATACACATAGTCGGATACACATAATAAATATTAACCCCAAAAATTGGGATTTAAACATAACAATCAAGACAACAAGAATCACAAGGAACTCGTCTAAAACACAGTAGAGATGATAAGAAAAATCTAAAATCAAAAGGAGAACTGTTTTGAAAACAGGGTCGAGAAACCCTAGTTTTGAAATTGTTTAACAGATGAAATTTTTCGGAGAAAATCATAGAGAAGCTTTATATTATTGCAAATATAGAACAGATCTTTAAGAAAGATCAAGATATAGGAGATTAGGGTTTCGTGGAACCCAGAAAAGAGGGAAAACCTCATGAGTGGCCTCGATTTAGGCCGGAGAGACTGGAAACTTACTCAAATGGCCGGGGACAACTAGAAAATGCCAAGAGACCAAAAGGGGGTGAGTGAACCGCTCCAGGTTCGTCCGAAGAGCTCAGGATATCACTGAGCAGGTGAGAGGCATGTAGATGGCCAGGAGGTGGTGAAGAACTGAGTTTCCTGTGAGAATCCACCGGAGAAGATGACTGGAACTCATCGGAGAGGGGAAGTCAAGAGACTTCTAGAGAGTTGTAGGGATAGAGAGAGACAGAGAGAGATGAGAGATGAATGGTCTCGAAAGAATGAGAGAAAGGGGGGGGGGGTAGGTGAGAGATATTTTTGGAAATTAAAACCTGGGCCGTTGATCTAATCTGGTCAGCGACTCAGATTGAGTTGGGATTGGGTCGGGTTGGTTAGGATCTAGGTTGGGTATTTTTATGGGTTTGGGCTGAGTCAATTGCTTAATAAAATCAGATGGGTTGGGTATAATTTTAGCTATGTTTTAAATAAAAGGTGGCTAATTGTTAAATGCCCATAAAAATAGATAAATAATTAGTAAAAAATAGCTAATAATTGTATAAAAATGAAATTAAGTTTAAATAGGCAAAATTACAGTAATTAACTAATATTAGGTGTAAAAATGCATAAATTTCGAATTGAAATAGTGCAAAAATGTCAAATTGGGCCGTAATTGTAAATGTGTTGTAATTGAAATTANGCGAAAAATACTCATTATTACAAAGTGTGATTTTGAAAGCTTATATGAAAGTTTGAAAATATTTTGAGGAAAAATTGGGTATCAACAGCTGCCCCTCTTTACCCAGGAAGGATGAAAGAGTTGTCGGGTAAAGATATGATGGCCATTTTTGACCGAAATGAAACCGTGGGAGAGAATTATGACGCACCCTAGATTCTGAGCTGCCTACATATCCCTGGTTTTACAGGAATCAGGCCGTATGTAGTTCCGGGATCATCGGCGAAATATACCGGTGATGTTTCACAAAAACGGACGCAAGGTGCGAGGTAAGGTAAAGTAGGAAGGTCTTACGGGGTTGTATCGGAGAACTGGAGCGGTCCGTTCCTGCTTGGTTGGCTGTTCCGGCCGGATTACCTACAAATAAATAACAAGAATATATCGTGCATATTATACACATGATGCAAGTTCACGTTGGACTATGAATGTTGTCTTTTGACAATTGAGGATGATTGTCCTTAGACCATGATGTCCTGGGACATGAATTGCTTGGTGCGGGATTCGCAGGCTATGAAATGACGTTCTCGGGCCATGAGGATGGTGCCTCCGAACCATGGTGACTTTGAATAATGATATGCAAGTTGCATAAAAGAGATCCTCAGGCTATGAAATGATGTTCTCGGGCCATGAAGATGGTGCCTCCGAATGATGACGCCTTTGGACAAGTTGGCGATATTTTAGCCCATGAAGAATGCAGTAGTATTATGCTAACAAGACAGAGTTTAGTCTGCGATTTGCGAAAGAAAAGAAAGGCAGAGCTTAGACCGAGAGAAGCATAAATAAATAACGTCCCGAAAGGTGGTTGCTTTGAAGAGGTAGATAGGAGCTTTATGCAATGAATTAAAACGCAGGGGAAGTAGCGTAGAACCTCGGAAGGCAGAATGGTAGCCTTATGCAATGCAGGAAATAAGATGCAGGGGAGGTAGCGAAGAACCTCAGAAGGCAGAATGGTAGTAGCCTTATGCAATGCAGGAAATAAAATGCAGGGGAGGTAGCGTAGAACCTCGGAAGGCAGAATGGTAGCCTTATGAATGCAGGAAATAAAATGCAGGGGAGGTAGCGTAGAACCTCGGAAGGCAGAATAGTAGCCTTATGCAATGCGGGAAATAATGCAAGGGAGGTAGTGTAGAACCTCGGAAGGTAGAATGGTAACATTATGAAATGCAGGAAATAAAATGTAGGGGAGGTAGCGTAGAACCTTAGAAGGTAGAATGGTAGCCTTATGCAATGCAGGAAATAAAATGCAGGGGGGGTAGCGTAGAACCTCGGAAGGCAGAATGGTAGCCTTATGAATGCAGGAAATAAAATGCAGGGGAGGTAGCGTAGAACCTCGGAAGGCAGAATGGTAGCCTTATGCAATGCAGGAAATAAAAATGCCAGGGGAGGTACCGTAGAACCTCGGAAGGTAGAATGGTAACCTTATGCAATGCAGGAAATAAAATGCAGGAGGGAGACAACATTTAGTCTCGAAAGGCAGAATAGCCTTATGCAGTGTGGGAAAATAAACGACAGTAAGAGTTCTTAGCTGATGATAAACTACGATGATACGATTGTGGTGAATAACCGTTGTTTTTTATGATAGTAAGCGTCGGCATGTGCGACGAGTTTGAGAGCGTGTCCTTAAGAAATATGAATCTTGCAAAGATAGTAATGTGTTCTGGGCTTTCGCCGTCTTGGTGCCTGCATCCAAAGAAAAATTGTGAGTTCTGTAAAGGGGAGGGTTAGTTCGCATCCCCACTGGCTCGGATCGGCCTGTCTACTTGATAATGAGGACTTTGTTGTTCATATCACAGGGGTAGCGTTGCTAAACAAGCTGTTTTGAGAAACCAAATATGCATGGTTTTATAAGAATATAACATATAATTTAAAGTAATTTCTTTGGATGAACCGACGATCACGACGCGGTTCAAGGCATTGCAACCTCTCTTGCTATGGAATTTTGAGGGTCCTCCGCAAAATTCTGCCACAGTTTGATGGGTGAATGCTTCTGGTTGATGCTTGTGCGGTGCTCGGCTGCATTTGCTTCGGAATTTTGAGGTCCCTCCTCAAAATTCTGCCCCAGTTTCCATTCGTGGGGGAAATGAAATTTTTATTAAAATGTGACCGAACCCATAGGGTTGCCTACGTATCCCCTCTTAAACAGGAATCAGGTCAGGCGTAGTTCAATTTACAACATTTGATAAAAGCATGAAAGTTACACATAGTAGCGCTCGACTGCATCTGAGTTGATTGGCTTTGGCCAGATTTCTCCATCCATTTCTTCAAGTATGAGCGCTCCTCCTGTCAGCACTCGGTGAACCATGTACGGGACTTGCCAATTGGGAGAGAATTTCCCTTTTGCTTCGTCTTGGTGAGGAAAGATCTTCTTTAACACCAGCTACCCCGGTGTGAATCGTCTCGGCTTGAATTTCTTGTTGAAGGCTCTGGTCATTCTATTCTGATATAGCTGACCGTGACAAACTGCGTTCATTCTTTTTCCGTCTATGAGGGCCAATTGCTCATAACAGCGTCGTACCCACTCCGCATCGCGGAGTTCGGCTTCTTGTATGATTCTCGGGGATGGAAATTTGACCTCGGCAGGAATAACGGCTTTTGTACCATAAACCAACATGTAAGGAGTTTCCCCAGTTGATGTGCGAACTGTGGTGCGGTATCCCAGTAAGGAGAATGACAGCTTCTCATGCCATTGCTTGTGCTTCTCTATCATCTTTCTCAATATCTTCTTGATATTCTTGTTGGCAACCTCAACGGCTCCATTCATCTGAGGTCTATATGCTGTGGAATTCTTGTGTTTGACCTTGAAGGTTTCACACATGGCTCTCATCAGGTTACTGTTGAGGTTGGAACCATTGCCGGTAATGATTGACTCTGAAACTCCGAATCGACAAACTATGCGGTCGCGGACAAAGTCGGCCATGACTTTCTTAGTAGCTGTTTTGTAAGAGGCTGCTTCGACCTATTTTGTAAAGTAATCAATGGCAACCAGAATAAACTTGTGTCCGTTGGAGGCGGCAGGCTCGATTGGTCCTATAACATCCATGCCCCAGGCGGCGAACGACCATGGTGAACTTGTTGCATTAAGCTCACTCGAAGGTACCTTTGTCATATCCCCATGTATCTGACAACGGTGGCATTTTCGAAAATATTGGATGTAATCCGTTTCCATGGTCATCCAGAAACAACCGACCCGAAGTATCTTCTTTGCTAGAACGAACCCGTTCATATGAGGACCGCATGTACCATCATGTATCTCCTCCAATAGTTTTGTTGCTTCTTTTGCTTCGACACACCTTAGTAAACCCAAATCAGGAGTCCTCTATACAGGATCCCTCCGCTGTGAAACAAATTGTGTAACAACCTTCGAAGTGTACGTTTCTGAGTAGCATTTGCAAGTTCTGAATATTCTCCCTTTGCCAAGTACTCCTTGACATCATGAAACCAAGGCTTTCAGTCTGCTTCTTCTTCAACATGGGCGCAGTAAGCCGACTGATTGTGGATCCCCACTGGGATGGGATCGATGAAATTCTTATCTGGATGCTGGATCATAGATGACAAGGTAGCTAATGCATCGGCGAACTCATTCTGGATTCTGAGGACGTGCCGGAACTCTATCTTTGTGAACCTCTTTCTCAACTCCTGTACACAATGTAGTTATGGCAGTATCTTTGAATTCTTGGTCGCCCATTCTCCTTGTACTTGGTGTATCAATAGGTATGAATCACCAATCACTAATAACTCCTGAACGTTCATGTTGATGGACAAGTTGAGCCCCAAGATGCAGGCCTCATATTCAGCCATGTTGTTGGTGCAGGGGAACCTGAGTTTGGCGGATACTGGATAGTGCTGACCGGTTTATGATATTAAGATTGCCCCAATACCTACGCCTTTGAAGTTTGTTGCCCCATCAAAGAACATCCTCCAACCATCGTAGGCTTCTACAATGTCCTTTCCTACGAATGGCACTTCTTCATCGGGAAAATACATTTTTAATGGTTCGTATTTCCCGTCCACAGGATTTTCAGCGATATGATCTGCTAATGCTTGTCCCTTGACCGCCTTCTGAGTCACATAAATAACGTCGAACTCACTTAATAGGATTTGCCATTTGGCCAGTTTGCCAGTGGGCATGGGCTTCTGAAAGATGTATTTCAACGGATCCATCCTTGATATGAGGTACGTTGTATATGCATAGAAATAGTGCCTCAACTTTTGTGCAACCCAAGTCAGAGCACATCAAGTGCGTTCCAATAAAGAGTATCGGGCTTCATATGGAGTGAATTTCTTGATAAGATAGTAAATGGCCTGCTCTTTCCTTCCTGTTTCGTCATGTTGCCCAAGAACGCAACCGAAAGCTCCATCTAACACAACAAGGTAAAGTAACAGAGGTCTACCTGGCTCGGGTGGTACCAGGACTGGTGGTGTTGAGAGGTACTCCTTGATTCTGTCGAATGCTTTTTGACAATCCTCGGTCCACTTGGTTGCAACATCTTTTCTCAACATTTTGAAGATCGGTTCACAAATGACAGTATACTGGGATATGAACCGGCTGATGTAATTTAGCCTCCCCAGGAAACTCATAACATCCTTCTTGTTCTTTGGTGGCGGAAATTCTTGGATGGCTTTGACCTTTGATGGATCCATTTCTATTCCTCGGCGACTGACGATGAACCCTAGTAACTTGCCAGTAGGAACCCCGAATGCACACTTTGCAGGGTTAAGTTTCAAATTGTACTTCCTTAACCTGTTGAAGAACTTCCTCAGATCTTCCATATGGTTTTTTCGATTTGATGATGATGTCATCCACATATACCTCGATTTCCTTTTGAATCATATCATGGAATATAGTAGTCATGGCCCTCATGTAGGTGGCCCTGCATTCTTCTGACCGAATGGCATCATCTTGTAATAATACACTCCCCACGGTGTAATGAATGCCATTTTCTCAGCATCTTCCTCGTCCATCCAAATCTGATGGTAGCCAGCGAAACAATCTACAAAAGACTACAGCTCATGCTTGGCGCAGTTTTCAATTAGGATGTTTATATTTGGCAAGGGGAAGTCGTCCTTCGGACTGGCCTGATTGAGATCCCGGTAGTCGAAACAGACTCTAACCTTCCCATCTTTCTTTTTCACAGGCACGATGTTGGCTAACCATGTCGGGTATTCAACCACCCAAAGAACCCTGGCATTGATCTGCTTGGTGACCTCCTCTTTGATTTTCAAGCTCATGTCTGGTTTGAACTTCCTGAGCTTTTGCTTCACCGGTGGGCATGTCGGATCGGTTGGCAACTTGTGGGCCACAATAGATGTACTGAGGCCAGTCATGTCATCATACGACCATGCGAATATGTCCTTATATTCTCTTAAAAACTCTGTATATTCCTCATTTTCTAATGGAGACAGATGAGCGCTGATGCGTGTTTCTTTAACGTTCTCTGCATTTCCTAGGTTGACAACATCAGTCTCGTCCAAGTTAGACTTAGGTCTATTCTCAAAGTTCTCGACCTATTTAACAATATCCTCAGCTATATCATCATCGTCTGAATCGGAATTTGTTTGTTGCGTTGCCTCGTTGCATGTCACAGTCGTCGGTTCATCAAGATAATTAATAGTAATTCTGTGTAAATAAAGTAATGGGGAGAAAAACAGTAGCAAAGACATATGAGATTTATAAAGAAACTGGAAATGCTTTGATAGATTGAATAATCGTTTGAACATAGGAGCTCTTTCTTGCAGAAATTAAAAATGCGAAAAGGAAGAAAAATTTTTCAATAATAAGCTGTAAATAAATGCTTGTTTTGTTATCCTTGCTACCCCGAGGCTCGACAGGCTTTGGTCGTCCTGATAGACCAGTTCTTGAGATGATGATGCTAGAATGCATGAACCAACCTTTGGGGAGGGGAATAATAGAAAGAAACAAAAACAAAAAGGTAACAAATAAGTGAAGATCATAAAAAATATTGCAGTATTTAAACACATAAGGCGGAAATGTAAAGCGTGTCCTAAGTTGGGGACCTCTTTGTGCCCGATGTAGGCCTAGGGACGAGTTGATTTGGAGAACTTAAAGTGCTAAATGCCTCATTTCATTGATGTAAAAATGGATGAATCCAAAAACGATAAAAAAACAATAAGCAAGAAATAAAATCACTCATGGAAATCGTCCTTATTACATTGATAGAGAGGAAAAGAAAATCCTATCTAATTGGTCCCATAAGGACCTTCTCCAAGCTTGGCCCTCTTGGCATACTTTAGATCATGCTGAGTCTGGGGACTTCGTGCCTCGTTTCCTGCAAACAAACAAGGTTAGGCCCTTACCCCCGCCAAACTCGACTATTTAACATCAACGATTAGCATGAAGCATTTAGTTCTCCAAATAAATGCACAGAACATAAAGGCGTCCGTTTGGGTTCCAGGGAAACCCAATGGACTTTGGACAAGGCTATCTTGAAGGCTGTTGCGCGGACAACACGTTAGCCTGGCTAGGCTTGACCATGATGCATGCAACATACAATAGAGTAAGGTTTCTATGGGGTTTTAGACTGGTACCCTTGAGCGGAAAACTCAAGGGGGAAGGCGCGGAACTGTCGACTGCACTGCTGATCGACTAATTTTACCGCAAATACGCCTTTTCGAATTTAGGGGTAGTAATATTGGAATAGCGCAACCACTCATTGCAAGCGTTGCTATAGGATTTTTGTTTGGCACGAGTAGAATATGAATGCTGAGCATGATATGCAATAAATAACATTTAAACAAGTAGGCATGTATTTTCACATTGAGGAAAGCGGTAAAGAAAGGAAATACGACAGTTATAATTGAAAGCAGTTACAAAGAAAACATGAAGATACGTCAGTTTTGTTTAGGCGAAATAAATGCTTGCGGAATTAAACAGTTAACAACATATAACGGGGAATAGGAAAGGGTATAAACATTCAAACAGAACTTGAAAGGTCCAAATTCACAAGATAACTTGTAATGGTGTAAGCCTAGGGAATATCCCCAACATAGTCGCCATGCTGTCGCGCCCCCTTTTTTCCTCGCACGGGTCAGGTGCGGAGAGATTGGGTTTATGACATTCTGGACAACTCCTTAAAGGAAGAGGTTTAAGGAAGATTCGCCACCTAACAATTTTGTGGTGCGTTAGGTCACCTAGAGTAGATAACTCATGAACTAGTTTGCATTACCAGAGATTGGGTAAGGGCTTGAAGTTATCCTAAGGGGAAGGTGTTAGACACCCCTCAAGATCCACAATTGTGGGTCCCAGCCAAGAAGTTTTGTGAATTTGAACGATAAACAAATAGCAAGTAAGGTCCATATAAGAGGGGATTTCAAACAAGTATGAAAATCTTTAAAGGTTTTGGGAAACATCAGAGTAGAACAGAGTTACAGATTCTCATAGTTATCACAAAACATCATAGATTAATAGAGTCAGAATTGTATAGCATTCAGGTGTCATGAGTATGCAGGTTCATAACATGAGAAGTTAAACATGAATTAAAGCATGTCACAATAGTCAGGTCAAGGTAAGAAACATTGATCTATAAACAAATGAGCATGCCAGAATCACAGGATGAACATGAGACATAGTAGACTAAGAGAAAAGGGAGGGATAGCAATGGCATGCTAATGACACAAGACCTCAACAATTACAGAGAATCACACGGAAAGCAGAATATATATTCAGACTAACAAAGGGAAAGGCATTATGGGGTCATGCTAATTACATGATAGGCAATAGAACCATAAGATAAAACACATAAGGAACAATAAGCAAATAAACAAGAACTGGAGCATATTGTGTAGAGATACTATAGAGCTAAATCAGAAACATACAAGTCGAGTAGTAGAGAATAGTAGAGTGCAAAGGGACAGAAAAACAACATCAATATGCAGAATAGATAGCAGCAGATAACAATAGTGTGTAGAAGCAAAAGAGAACCAGAATTACTCAGTCTTGGCTTTAAGCCGACTAAGTAGTTAACAATTGATGCAAAGAGCAAGAACAGATGTGTATGAAAACACAGAAAGTTCAGAGCAATGTATGTGTGTGGTTAGTGCTCTCAATATCAGTGTCTATAATGTAAGGAAAGAAGTCAGTGTATTTATAGAGTCGAAAACCAAGTAATAACATAAGCAAAGAGTGCAAAATTATGGAATAATTGTTCAGTAAGAATCAATCAAGGTCAATCAAGGATTTGGACTCCCTTTAATTAGGGAGTCAAACTCAAACGGTGCCAATCATGGCCAAATAAGGAAAGGAATCAAAAGTTAAGACTGATTTTGAGAAAATCGCATGGTATATAATAGAAGCCAAATACATAATATTACCTAAGGCAAGTTGAACTAGCGGTTATTTACAAAGTAAAATAGGGTATCAGTTTTGAAAAATCAATTGAAAGAATCTCGTACTCAATCACAAATACAAGGAATCCAATATAGGGAAAGTATAACATAAATATGGAAAGCATTCAAAAAATGGGCAAAAAATTACAAGGAGAATACACAAAGTCACTATTTAAGGAAAATATCACAGGCTTGGGGAATTTACAAAAAATCAGTAGGTAAAATCAATAAAGGGTAAATGGTCGGACCATTTAAACAGTAGTAACACAAAGATATATTCATAGAACAGCAGGAAAAGGTCATAGCACTGAGTTAAACAAGAACACACGAATACACATAGTCAGATACACATAATAAAGATTAACCCCAAAAATTGGGATTTCAACATAACAATCAAGACAACAAGAAATCAAAAGGAACTCGTCTAAAACACAGTAGAGATGATAAGAAAAATCTAAAATCAAAAGGAGAACTGTTTTGAAAACAGGGTCGAGAAACCCTAGTTTTGAAGTTGTTTAAAAGATGAAATTTTTCGGAGAAAATCTTAGAGAAGCTTTATATTTTTGCAAATATAGAACAGATCTTTAAGAAAGATGAAGATATAGGAGATTAGGGTTTCGTGGAACCCAGAAAAGAGGGCAAACCTCATGAGTGGCCTCGATTTAGGTCGGGGAGACTGGAAACTTACTCAAACGGCCGAGGACGACCGGAAAATGGCCAGAGACCCAAAAGGGTTGAGTGAACCGCTCCAGGTTTGTCCGAAGAGCTCAGGATATCACTGGGCAGGTGAGAGGCATGTTGATGGCCAGGAAGTGGTTAAGAACTGAGTTTCCGGCGAGAAGTCATCGGAGAAGATGACTGGAACTCATCGGAGAGGGGAAGTCAAGAGACTTCTAGAGAGTTGTAGGGATAGAGAGAGTCAGAGAGAGATGAGAGATGAATGGTCTCGAAAGAATGAGACGAAAGGGGGAGGGGGTAGGTGAGAGATATTTTAGGAAATTAAAACCTGGACCGTTGTTCTAATCTGATCAACGGCTCAGATGGACTTGGGATTGGGTCGGGTTTGTTAGGATCTGGGTTGGGTATTTTTAATGGGTTTGTGTTGAGTCAATTGGGTTAATGAAATCAGATGGGTTGGATATAATTTTGGCTATGTTTTAAATAAAAGGTGGCTAATTGTTAAATGCCCATAAAAATAGTTAAATAATTAGTAAAAAATAGCTAATAATTGTATAAAAATAAAATTAAGTTTAAATAGGTGAAATTACAGTAATTAACTAATATTAGGTGTAAAAATGCATAAATTTCGAATTGAAATAGTGCAAAAATGTCCAATTGGGCCGTAATTGTAAAATTGTTGTAATTGAAATTAAGTAAGACCCAATTGGCTAATTTGTGAAATAATTGAATCCTAATGGACAAAAATGAAAAAAAAAAAGCATACTGAGCCGAGAAACACTTTGAAATTATTTATAACATAATTTGTGGATAATTATTTAAATATGAAATATTAAATAAACATGAAATAATTTAATAAAAAAGGGAAAAATACTCAAAATTACAAAGAGTGATTTTGAAAGCTTATATGCAAGTTTGAAAATAATTTGAGCAAAAATTGGGTATCAACAAACAAGTGGCCGCAGAAGTGCATCTGCAGAAGCGGACTCCAAGCGCAAAAGCGTACTCAAAGCGCAGAAGCGCGACCGCAGATGCAGTTTATCAATGATGTGATTCCTGCCTCGCAGGTCTTCTTCCGCAGTGCATACCTTTTCTTGCAGATGCGGACCATTCTGCGCAGATGCATTTCCACTGGAAATATTTGCACTTATTTACTTTTTTTGCACAAATCCTCTTCATTTAATCTCAAATCTCTTCAAGACATCCTTTACTTGAAAATCAAGCAGTGCACACCATAAACAACCTTATATTATAATGAACGGATAAATAAATTAAAGCAAAAGGAATCAAATAAGTGATAAAATCACCACTCATCACATGTAAGAAGCTAAGAGACTTGAAACTAAGGCGAAGGAACTCTATGAGCCTGGGGGTCCCAAAAAATATGAGGGTTCCGGGGGCTACGACGGTTCTGGTGACGAGTCGATCCCCGATGAAGACCATGCGTAAATGCCTTAGTTATTTTTTAGTTTTTCCTTGTGTATTTTTCTTTTTAGTTTATTTTGAGGTCATTTTGTCGTGCCTTTGTAAATTATTTTTGGAATATATAAAATTTTCCCTTTTTCGCAATGCCGTGTCTTTACTTTTCCAATATATACTTGCAATTTTCTATTTGCATATTGTTTTTAATGCCTTAGCATAAATTCATATGTAGTCTAGTGCATCCGTTTTTCGAAGGTCCGAATGGACCCGACTTCGAGGGTAAACTTTTAATCGAGGGTAACCTTTTAACATGTTTTAATTTTTCGTAAGGGCCTTACTTCTTGTGTACGAACTTCGGACGTCTCCGAGCCATTTTTAGGGTGGCCGTAACCTTTTATATTCGAGCACTGCCTAATAGGCTTGGTGCCTCCGGGATCTGGTAGCCCGAGTCATCCAAAATTTTATCGATCGACAGTCCCCGAGTAGAGGTAGCCCATGGGCTTTAGGATCTAGGATCGAAGAATTAAAATGTGCAGTAATAAAGTGTAAGGGAAGTAGAAATATCTCTCACTGCTTAATACGCAAA
This sequence comes from Nicotiana paniculata, assembly GCA_005239505.1. Taxonomy (NCBI): domain Eukaryota; kingdom Viridiplantae; phylum Streptophyta; class Magnoliopsida; order Solanales; family Solanaceae; genus Nicotiana; species Nicotiana paniculata. Next base: position 48,335 of record ML319163.1, read on the forward strand.
GTACATGATCAGAGGTGTATAAACCTTGTGTCGTGGCTAGAGTGGACTATGGGGGCATGGTTCCCATGACCGTTTGACCTTTACAATGAATCCTAACCACCAAGCCTTAGCTTTTGACACATAAAATTTTCTATTTCCCTTGATAAAGACCTCAATCGAGAGGTAATGGCCTCTAGTATTTGAGGTCGAACTTGTGAGGGCTTAGGTACTATTGATCTGATGCAAATGATCATCGATTCAGATTTAAAGCCGATCTTCAAATATAAGTTAGCGCATTTTATTGTTTCCTCGTTAAAAACCTTGTCGAAAAATCCACTTCGGGACAAAATCGGTTCAAGGGAAAAAGAGTGCAACACGTGCTTTCAAACATAATTTCCATAAACATAACATAATTGAGGAATTGAACGACAAAAAACCCTAGCGAGGAGAGAGAAGCTCTAGCGACAGAATTGGCGATCACTAGGTGATTTTCCCTTTAAGAGCTTCCATGGCCATTCCGGTCGGTGGCCATCCCTCCTTACCGGTTAGTCAGCCTTCTCCCTCCCTCACCCCAACCCCTAATACAACAAACACCACTTCCCAGCCCTTAGACTACTCGAAAATAATAAAACCTAGCACCATTAATGCTGCCATGCAGGAACGTGTGTCAACTGTTGAGCCTATACCTATGAGACGAGTTTCATTCTTGATTAGTGAAGTTCACTGAGGTAGAAGTGGATTGCATGAACGTTATAGAGGGAATGCAATATGTTGTGGTTGGGAAATTTGTGTATGGATGGCCAGAACTTCAAGAAATACATCCATTGTGCCTGCTCAATGTGGAATCAAGGAAGAATGTCGTATTGGATTTCTCAGAGATATGCATGTTCTCATTCGACTACGTTATGGCAAGAATTCATTGATTTTACGTCGAAAGGTGCCTACTATGATTTTACGTCGAAAGGTGCCTACTATGTAGGACGAAATCTGGCTATGAATATCAGGTAGGACCTCTCATCTATGATGCAAAATTTAAAGATGGGGAGGAGACTCCTATGGCTATGACATGGATTTCCTTTCCAGGTTTGTTACACACTTTCTTTGTTAAGGAGTGTTTATTCTCACTCGCTTCAGCTGTTGGGAAACCTCTTCATCTTGATATGGCTACAATCAATAAGACTATACCTAGTTGTGCAATGGTTAAAGTACTAATTGATTTGTTTCTTATATTTATCCTCCTCGATTTGCATGCGCAGTCCGGGCGTTATTCCGGAAAGCATTTATGTGGAAAATACGAGAAATAATAATTTTTGGAATTCAAAAAGTGATTTTTAGTTGTCTTTGGTCAACATTTTGTGTAAATGAATCCGGACCCGTATTCCGACGGTCCCGGTGGGTCCGTAATAAAATATGAGATCCGGACGTATGCCCGGAATCGAATCCGAGATCCATAGCCTGAGAAATGAATTTTTGCTTAAAATTGAATTTCAGAAAAATCTATGATTTTAAAGTATGTGCTTAATGCTTGATTTTGATGGTATCAGGTACGTATTTTGGTCCCGGAGTCCAGTACAAGTCCGTTATGATATCTAAACCATGTCTGTGAAATTTGGTGAGAAATGGAGTTTAAATGAGGTGATTCGGACCTTCGGTTGAGAAAATAGTAACATTAAGTGTTCTTGAGAATCTCATTGATTTTGATGTTAAATCCGTAGTTTTAGGTGTTATTTTGGCGATTTTATCGCACGAGCAAGTTTGTATGATGTTTCTAGACTTGTGTGCATGTTTGGTTTGGAGCCCCGAGGGCTCGGGTGAGTTTCGGATAGGCTACTGGATATTTCATACTTATAGAAGCGAACGACTTGATCGCGAACTATAGTCTTTATTTGTTCGACTGACCGATTCGAATCGATTGGGCTTCGTTCGGGGTAGTGTTTAGTCATAAGCCTGTCTCTTTTGGTCTTTACTTGTGTGCTTTCATTCCACTCCTTTCTAATTCATTCTTCTTTGCATGAATCAATACTAACTCCTCAGTCAGCTGACCTTCAATTTTTGCCCCACCCCAGGCAGGAGAAGGGCCTATACTGATCGCATGTCGCTGTCGAGTTGCTCTGTGCTTGCTCATTCTAGCTAGTCGTGATGACCTCTCATTATTATTTTTTCCAGTCACCTTCTTCCTTTGTCTTTTCCTTATGGCACGACTGAGCTCCAATAAAGGGCTATGCGAAATAGGGATTGTTGCTTCCACTGCGCTACCTTCCTAAGCTCTTACTCCTTTTCCTTTTGCACCTTCCTTGTCAAAGTAGAAGATGGGAAGCACTTTTACGCCCAAAAAGTCCCATGTCTTTCTAGACCAACCACCAGCGATTTTCGACAAGTCTTTTCCCCGGGGAGCGGAAAAAGAAAAGAAAATGAATCAAAGCAATGGACTTGCTAATTTCATAATACATCACATCTCTAGGGTTAACCCTTAGGATCCAACCTGCCAGCTTTCTTCTTTTATGATATTTCGAATAGCGAGAAAGTTAAATAATGGGGAATATAAGACCCCCTGCTTATAGATATGAGATCAATTACTTAAATAAAAGAAAGATGTCGAGAGAAAGTCTTATCCCTTAAAATGCGTTGCGAAGAGTGATCGAAGACGAAGATTTTCTTTTCTCTACTGAAGATCTAGCCTTCTTTTGTTCACCGACCCCGAACTAGCTTTCTCTGATGCTAAAGCTTCCTTTCAAAAAAGTGCACAGTCGCCTCCTTTGCGGGGGAAAGATCCTTATTCCTCCTTTCACTTCCTTTCTCCAACTCTGAATTCATACCTTCTGTAAACCCCCTAATTTCCTTCTTGAATTCCTCCAAAAATGTTAGAAAGAGAATTAGATCTAATCTCGTCAAGTGGGCTTATTCAATTTCTGAAGTTAGATTGCTCTTGTTGCACCCCAAAAATGAATTTTTGTTAGAATCATTAGTAGAAATAAGAAAATTATTCTGTTGATACATTCGTGTTATTCTCCGCCCCTGTCAAATAAAGTAGAGGGGGAGAACTGGAAGAGAGAAGGAAAAAGATCAAAAGATTGGGCAGTCAGGGTCGGAGAAGGGCAATGACTCATTCGTAGTTAGAATGGGATTCCAACTCAGCACTTTTTGAGTGAGATTTTGAGAAGCCCGGCGAATTAATAAAACCTAGAACAAAAATGGAAGCCTAAGCCTTCACATCCAAAACTGAAAAATAATCAGTTGGAGAATCGTTTTTACAGGGTAGGCACGGTGAAGGCAGAATGGAAATAGAAAACTACTAAATGACTTAGTCTTTCCTTCTTCTTCCTTTATGGAGAGAGGTCAAGAGCCCATACTTGGAGCCCGAATTCATACGTAAGATGCCCAGTTGGATCACTAATTCGTAGATGGACAACCTCTAGAAAGGATCTCCCTCGAAAGGAGAATAAATACCATTGTAGCTAGGCTCTGTTCTCTTGAATAGGTAGGCTCAGTACGCTAAGGAAGCNTCAACATTTTAGAACTACTATTTTTATTTTTGCAACTACATACTTTCCTGGAATAAGAAAGCCTGAAGGTGACTTAAATACTTTTTGTTCATTTTTTCTAGTCTGCCAGGCGATCGAGTGCTCCATGAACAATGAGTGTTTCCTGCTCCGCCCGCAGCACTTTCTGCCTCTCCTCCAAACCCTCTATGCACTCTCTGGTAGCGCGAATGCGCGCTTCTTTCCTTGCAGGATCCATTGTTCTAACACTTATCAAAAGGAATTTTAGCACTCTACGGTGCTCTTGAATTTCATTTTGCAGTTTCCCCATTTCGGCAGCAATTGCAGAAAGCTTGTTTGCAGTATCCATAGCCATACGTGCTAGTACTCAATTTCTTTGACAAGAATTTGATGAAGTGAAGACACTTATCGAGCCTCCATTTATAGAGTGGTAGAGTAATCTCTCCATGCATCAAGAATTGGATGGCAGGCACAATTCTTAGTAGTTCTCCGCACAACTTTTGAAAGTCAAAGTAGTCCATGAAAGCATCTATTTTTTCCGTTCAAGAAATTACTCTCTTTGAACGACTCCGGTGCTATAGAATCCTCCTCGTGCATGTACCCATGCAAGAAGACATTTTCACACTGATACAATGGCCACGATCTCTGTGTAGCCAAGGAAAGTAAGATTCTAATAGAAATGACCTTTGCTTCCGTTGAAAGGGTCTCGCCATAGTCTATTCCTTTGGTTTGTGTGAATCCTCTTGCCACTAACCTTGCTTTATATCTCTCAATCTCCCCACTTGGCTGGAATTTCACTGTGTATACCCATTTACATTTAGATCCCACAGCTTTCTTTCCAGGAGGTAAATCAACAATCTCCCATGTCTCATTCTTCTCAAGTGCACTCATATCCATCCATCTTACTTACTCAAAAGCTTTGAATATTTTACTCGAAATCTTGCTTCCAACTTTTTCAGCAGCAAGCTACGGTCTAACGACCCCCTAACCTAGGTTGGGGCGAAAACTCCAAAATCCAAAATGTTGGTTAGGGTTCCAAACCTTTCTCTAATAATAAGGTAAGCTTTCAAGTCGCCTCCCTTTAAAGGAGCGGCCGCTCCCATCCGTTCTAGCTACTCCACACTGGCCTTAAAAGCGTCTACTTTTCTTTCTTTTTTGAGCTCTCACCTTAGGAAAGGGTCCGAGCTCACTGATGAATGCCTTTTTAGCCTTTATTTAAAAGGCTCTCATGTGGAGTGGATTAAAGGAACAAATTTAGTTGAATGGAACAGCAGGCGGGCTACACGTTCCACTGTGCCGAGATGTGAGGTGCAGGTGGTGATGATCACCCCGGGGTATGCGCTAGCGCCCTTGACAGGCACTACAGAACCCGCCAACGCTCGTGAAAAACTGGGTCGGTCATTAGAAAGAAGAAATAGAAAAAATTCCTTTGAAGGGCTTAATCAATAGGAGAAGATAGCTGCAGACAGAAGTAGCGGCTATTGCTATTTCATTCCCTCCCACTCTTTTAGCTCAAATCGTAAACGCTCTTCTTCCAATAGGAGTTATTCTTTGCCTTGACACTGTGAGAGCTTCCGGTCCTTGAGTATGAGTACTCCTATCCGCTCTTGGGTTCATAACCGGTCCTATTGAATTAGTTGCACATGAGTACGGTCTTCTCGGGGTCGGGGTTCCCTTTATCGGAATTTCCCCTTGGCAGATAGAGCGGAAATAGGAAGTGATATATCCTCCGCTATTATCCGCTCGTAGATTGCAGTTGCTCTTTGAGTTCTCTCTTTCTTTCTTTATGGGTCTTCCCAAGCCGTTAGATCAATATAAGAAAGATAAGAATGGTATTAGATAGATGTCTTCTTCTTTACTGAGGGAGTAGGTATGGGGCTCCCTTACTTTTTGAATGGGTTACCTTAGGCATTACTAACTAATCCACTATGTCCGCTATCGAATAGCCTAGGCAAGATAGAAATTCTTTCTTATTGGTTGGCTTACCTATCACATAGGTACTGATGACTAGATTCCCTGGAGCTTTAACAAGATCCCCAAATGACGCCATCAGTTTGGAGCGCGAGGCCAGCAGAGCTTGCTGCAGAGGAGATAAGAAAAGGCTCAGAGAGGGGATCTGGTAACTGTTATGAATATGGAGGAGTGACTCATATTTACGAGATGATAAAATATGGCAAAAGCTATACCGTAAATTAGTTCGCGTAGGAATGGACGTATTGGTTCACGTAAGGCTTTCTCCTTCCATTGCTTGACTAGATTCGGTTTGCAAGGAAAGGAAGGCATCCGTGCAGGTAGAAAAAGGCGGAGGTCAATCTATGGGCACAAGGAGGTAAGGTATAGTAAGTTACTTCTTCGTCTTTTGCTTGTCATTGGATTGGAAGCCGCAGGCGATGCCTTCTTGCTTGTGTAGTTGGCCTTGCCTGCTTAGTGCGAAAGTGCATAAAGTAGGCTCATTCTTTGGTTTATAAAGATCTTGTATTAGCGGAAGGTAGTCCGCTTGTTAGATTGAATTGAATTCTGAAAGCTCCGCAGGACCACCTACCACTAATCTTCGGCCGGAGGGGTTTATTGCACAAAAACACCGGGGCGCAGGCTCCCGAAGAGAGAAGCCCAACGAATTTCAGATGCAAAGCCCCACACCTCATTAAGATCATATTAGCATACTCTCCCAAAAAAGAAAGAGCAGACCCCATTGAAGACGAGAGTGAGGCCCTGCAAGGCAGCCAGCCTTTCTGCAAAATCAATGTCCGCCTCGCCGCTGCTTTCGGGTGATTGGAGAATAGTTGTAAGGAGTACTAAACGAAAGTATGCAGCGAGGGAAAGCCGATTGAGAATATGACGGTTATCCCCTCGGTGCTTGGGAGGCATCCTATTTAATAAATATTCTTCCTCTAGTCGAATAGAGTATTAGTCCGCTCCATTATATTCCCCATTATTTAACTTTCTCGCTATTCGAAATATCATAAGAGAAGAAAGTTGGCAGGTTGGATCCTAATTTCAAAGAGCTTATTCGAGAACAACCTATTCTAAAAGCAACCTATTTGAATTGGAAAACTGTTTCTTTTAGGGATGACTAATTGGCAGCGGTAATTGCAAACAGAAAGGGGGTATTGGTTTGAATAGCCCTATTGACCAGGGGAGTCAGTATTACCGCAGCTTTGACTCTGTTGCAGGTATGAAGTGAGTTCCATACCATGAAAAATATTTCAGTGGTACCAGGAAGACAACCCACCACTGGAACTTGCTTTGCTCTCGCCCCGCTTGTTCCCACCTGTCTTCTTCCCACTATAGTGAAAGATCTTTCACTTCACCATAGCACGAACCTCGCTAACCATATTTCTTTTTGTTGAACGAGAAACTAGAGTCAGACTTAGTAAAAGTAAGAAGAAAATAAGGATCAATTCTGGGGTGGTGCTTCTATTTGATCCTAGAAAACGTATGAAACAACCTGCTACGGAACTACCGATAAGGGGAAAAAACTGAGGAGCTACAGTAATTACAAGCTTAGCTAGAGCCATACCTATAGTAGGATATACTATAGTGACCCATCAAACAAGTGAGCCAAAATTGGGGGATGGTATCATATTCTCTTATAAGAGAGGCACGCCTGCTTTTGGCTCGTAGTTTCACTCTTGATTTTGCCTTACCTTCTATTATATTAGTAAAGGGCGAATGGGGGGCGTGTGCAATAGTTTTCTTACTTTCCCTCGATCCCTTCAATGCCTATAATTTGAGAGATAAGAGGAAAGCCCTCTCTCGAATTCGAAGATGTAACACAAATAATGACTCTCTTAGCCAGAAGGGCTATTTCACTAGCAGCATCCAAAATGCCTATACAAACTCAATTCATTATTTCATAATGTAATATAAAAAAAGGTAGAAAGGGCTCTTAGTTGATCTTCCTAAGAAAGTTAGAATGGATATTGAGAATGAGAGTACTAGGGAGATAAGAACTGAGTGGGTAAAAACTCACTATGACATATTGCCTAAGTACTGCAAGCAACGTAGATTAGAAGTACATGAGGAAACTGAATGTTGGTGTTTACATCCAGAATTGATGGTTCATGATAAAGGAAAGCAGGATGCAGATGATACTGTTAATAAGAACGGGCAGAATAAGAAACCTTTGATGATCCTTACAAGTGGAAAAGTGGTGGGGAATGTTGGTGGACAATGGAAAGAAGCAAGGGACAATCGAGTGCAGAATAAAGGTAAGCAAACTGATGATCAGATTGCAACTGTAAAGGATATTGTTGCAGTTGATAAAGATGCAACCCAAGAGGTGAAGACAACAAATAAATTTTCTATTTTGGAGGTGGAATGTGGTGAGTTTAATGAATCCAATCAGCTGGCATTAGTGGAGAAACTGCTGTTCAGAAAAGTTCTGTACCTAATCCTAAGGAAACTGGGAAACTTAATCCAGATGCTACTGTTTTTAATCCTAATTCTACTGGGATTGCATCTTCAAAGAGAGGTAAAAATACTAATCCTACTGTGATTGGGAATGGAGATAGAGGACCAGCTGATCAAGGTGTCCCTAAAGAGTCTATTGCCCAATGGGTAAGTAGAGCATTTGTTGCTAATGTAGCAACCAACCAGTCCTGTTAGGAGATCCCCTCACAATCAGTATATATTAATGCATTAGATGGGGTGTCTAAGGGTGATGAAAGATTACAATTAAGTGGAAGTAAGTTGTAGAGTGATCAAGTTGAAGAAGATTTAGAGTAGGGAGATGTGCCAGATGGTACCAGTGGTGAGGAAGTTTCAACTGATGAAGAGAATGATCAGGAAGAACAAAGTGTGAATGATAAGGCCAAAGATCAAGAGACAATGGGAAATAGCAGGACCAATGAGGAGGAAAATGCTCAAGGTGAAAGGAATCACATAACTTCAGCAGATGATGGAAGCAAGCAAATTATGATTCCTAATCCTAGCAATGTGTTACCCCAACTAAGCCTAACATAGTTGCTGACAATCCTTCTGTTGCAACTGATGCTATGGTTGAAGATGTTGCTGTCCAAGTAATAACTAGAAGCAAAGAGTATGGGATTGTGAAGGCCAATGTTGGTGTCACAGATCTTATACAATACAGTCCTACCGGGGAAACATGATTAATCCAAAGCATAAAGCACAGTGCAACTAAAGGCCAATCAGCACAGGATAAAAGAAATGTAGATTTGGTTCCTAATATTACTCAAAATCAGCTGGCAGCTCAAAAAGAAAATATTGGAGATGAGGAAAATACTGGGTGGAGAGGCAGAGATTTCGATGAAGATTCTATACTACAAAATTTCAAGAATGTGGCAAGGCAAGGTGATCTTTCACCTAGACACATGGACAGAGGGAAATCAGCGGGAAGGGGGAAGAAGAAACAACCAAAAGATAATCAAAGTGTAGTTCCTAGGGTTCAAACACAAAGGACCCTATCTAAATCTCACAATTAATAATGAAGGCCATTATTTCGAATGTGAGGTTTGTTAATACAATGCAAGCCGTTGAGAGGCTTAGCAACATGTAGAGACAACATCACTTTCAATTCATAGGGATCATGGAACCAATGCAGAAGGAAAGAAAATTAGAAGGATATAGAAGGAGGATTGGATTGCTTCAAGCTTTTGCCAATGTTTTAAATAAAATTTGGGTGTTCATAGATGAGGATCATGGAGTAGGTGTACTGATTAATATGTAACAATAGATGACTTTGAAGCTGACAAATATGAATACTCAAATCTCGTTCATTGTCACATTTGTTTAGGCTAAATGTGATTCCATTGAACGTATTGAATTATGGGACATCATGTATAACCTGGCTAGAGACATGTCACTGCCTTGGCTTATAGGGAGTGATTTCAATGTGATTTGAGATGAGGAGGAGAAGTTTGGTGGACTTCCTGTATCACTGAATGAAGTTAATAATTTTCCACATTGCATCAATACATGTAACCTTTCTGATCTTGGTTTCAAAGGAAGCATTTATACATAGTAGAATGGGAGAGTTGAAGAGAACTGCATATTTAAAAGATTGGATCGATGCCTGGCTAATATGGAGTTTCAACATATGTTACCTGATATAGAGATCACACACTTATCAAACATTGGGTCAGATCACAACCTTATGATAATGTCATGTAACATTGATACAAAACCAATCAAAAAGGCTTTTAGATTTCTCAACTTTTGGACAAAGCATCCTACGTTCAGTGATGTAGTTAATGAGAACTGGCAAGCTGATTTTGCTGGGGATCCTTTAATTATTTTTAATCACAAGTTAAAGAGATTGAAGAAGGCTTTATCAACCTGGAGTAGAACAACTTATGGGGATATCTTTCAGAAGATTGCAAGTCTAGAGGAAGTGGTGTTAGTGCATGAAGCTCAATTTGAGAGGCACCCTACATACCAGAATAGGGAGAGGCTAGAGAAGGTCCAAGATGAACTTATTAGATACTTAGCTTTAGAAGAGGAATTCTGGAAGCAAAATTCAGGTATGCAATGGTTTAACGATGGAGACAAAAATACTAAATTTTTCCATGCTCAAGTTAATGGAAGAAGAAAGAATTCAAAATATTTATCGTAATTGGCTTGAAGACAAGGAGGCTATAACTACGGAGATAATCAATTTATTTAAGGCACAGTTTCATGAAGACAGAGTGCCATATTAATTTAGCATCATTTCTCATGTTCCTATGATGGTTGGTACTAAACATAATGAAGAGCTGGTGAGGAAGCCTACGAAGGAGGAGATTAAACAAGTTGTATTTGGTTTGAATGGTGAGAGTGCAGGGGGTCCAAATGGTTTCACATGTACTTTTTTTCACTCTTGTTGGGATATAATTGGAGATGATGTTTTTGACATGGTAAAGGCCTTCATTAATGGGCGATAATTTCCAAAGTGTGTGACTCATAATAATTTAGTTCTACTGCCCAAGAAGAAATAGGTGAGCACATTCTCTGATATGAGGCCTATAAGTCGTAGTAATTTCATCAACAAGATCTTGCATGAGAGATTGGTGGGATCACTACCTAGCCTTATTTCAGATGAACAACCAGGCTTCATGAAATGAATGAGTATAGCTGGAAATGTTCTCTTAACTCAGGATATCATCACAGATATGAGACTAAGAACTAAGGTTGGACCTAATGTACTGATCAAACTAGATATGAACAAAGCCTATGATAGGCTGTCATGGTTATTTCTGACTAGGTCTTGAGGAAGATGGGATTTTGTGAAAGATTCATTGATCTGGTATTTGGCCTTGTTTCAAATAACTAGTATTCTATGCTTATTAATGGACAACCATATGGATTTTTCAAATCAACTAGGGGTGTAAAGCAAGGTGATCCATTGTCACCTACACTGTTTATACTTACTGCTGAGACTTTGACGAGCAGATTAAATGCTATGCATACGAACCGTTATTTCTGTGGTTTTGGACTACCTAAGTGGAGTCCTAAAATAAATAATCTAGCCTATGCAGACGACACTATAATTTTCTCATCATCTGATGATACATCTTTACAATTGGTGATGGAGGTGCTTAGTGCTTATGAAGCAGCATCTGGGGAGATGATTAATAAGGAAATATTTGTTGTGTATGTGCACGACTCTACAACCATGGAGGTGGCTACAAAAGTTCAGAGGATTACTGGAATTGGTAGACAAGAGTTTCCATTCACATATCTTGGTTGTCCTATCTTCTATGACAGACGAAGGAAAAAATATTATCAAGGGCCTATTGAACAAGGATATGGATAAACTACAACCGTGGAAAGTCAAGATGCTATCAATGGGGGGAAGGGTTGTACTAAATTCTCATGTTCTTCAAAGTATGCCCATACATCTCCTCTCAGCAGTTAACCCCCCAAACTGTGTCATAAACACATTTCATAAGATGTTTGCACAATTTTTCTGGAGCAGCTCTATAGGTGGTACAAGCAGGCATTGGGCATCTTGGGACACTGTGTATACCATATGAAGAAGGAGGGATTGGATTTAGATCCTTGCATGATGTGTCAAAGGCACTATTCTGTAAGCTGTGGTGGAACTTTCAAACAAAGCCTACACTGTGGAGCTCCTTTGAGCCAGAAGTACTACAAAAAACTCTAACCAATAATAGTCCATTGGAGAAGAAATGGTTCTCACGTGTGGAGAAAAATGTTAGAATGTACGGACACGATTGAACATCATATTCTGTGGCATACAAGAATGGGATTTGCTCTATTTTGGTTTGAAAATTGGACAGGGTTGGGTGCTCTATACTTCATCACACTACTTGATTTTGTATGTGATGAATATATTCACAATGTTTATGATGTGGTCGAGGATGGTGTATGGGATGTTGATAAGTTGATGGAGATCCTACCATAGGATATTGCTATGCATATCCTTGAAAACATTAAACCTCCAAGAGTACAAGGGGAGATTGAAAAGCCATTATGGATGCTGGAAACTAAGAGTGAGTTCATTGTAATGTCTGTGTGGGAGTATGTTAGGAGGAGGAAAGAACCAATGAACTCTTATAAGAGGATGTGGATAAAGGGACTGCCTATTAAGATATCCTTTTTCATGTGGAAGGTGTGGAGAAATAAGCTACCACTTGATGATTTATGAGGAGACTGGGGTATCTAATGGCCTTTAAATATTGGTGCTATGCTAACCCAATGGAGGAGATATTGCGACATACTTTCTTCACCTCCTATGCTGCTAATAGAGTATGGCCATATTTTATGTCTCATGCAGGTATATAACTAAATGGAATCACATTCCACCAGGATATAGTAAAGTGTTGGACTACCAATATTATTCCTTGACTAAAGCCTATAATGCAAGCACTGCCTGCTATCATTATCCAGGAACTTTGAAAGCGAAGGAACAATTACAAATATAGGGATTTTGTGACTGTGAGAAGGGTTATTTATCAAGTTTCTTCCAATGTTCAATCTCCTGAGAAATATAGAAAACCTGGGCTTCATCATGTACCTCATAAATGGCCAGATCTCATTGATATGATGGAGAAGTATATATCTAGTTTGAAGTATACCAAGGAGTTGTGGGAATATCCTAGCCAAGGGTGGATAAAAGTGAATACATATAGGGCTTCTAGGGGTAATCCAGGTAGAAGTGCTATTGGCTTTGTTATGAGAAACGATGAGGGAGATATAGTATATACATGTGGTAAGGAGATTCAGGAAGGTCAAATACAGTAGGTGAAGCAAAGACAATGCTCTAAGCCTTGAGGTTCTGTGTAGAAATGATTATGTGCTCATTGATTTGCACACAGATTCAATGATGCTTAACAAGGTAATAGCGGGAGACTGGAGTGTTCCATGGTCTATTGCTGTAGACATGGAGAAAATCAAAGAGTTGATGGCCAGGATTAATGTGACAGTGGCACACACTCTTAGAGAAGGCAACAGTTTGGTAGATCATCATGCAAGTGTATCTATGCCCTATCCTTTGATGAACTTTCAGTTGGTGGTATTAGTATAATGTACTCATTCCCCTGGAAGGGAATTAAAGGTAAGAACAAGCATAGAAGCGAGAAGCAGTACACTACTTCCTAGAATTTTGTTGATATGCAGGTATTATTGGAAAATCGAAACAGGATCAAAGGAGGTTCTAAGGGATGATATCAAATGCATATCAACACCTCAAATGTACAGGAAGGGTGTCACGCCCCAAACACAGGGAGGCGTGGCTGGCACCCAGTGTCGTACTGGCCAGAGCAAACCACTCTGTAACTCTTTTTTTTGCTTTGTAATTATCATGGGCCAACATGGCCACAACTCGTAATGTCTAACTATAAGTGGACAACACTGTATCATTGAACCAATTTTCTTATAACATGAATACATATGGGCCGTCAAGGCCTCTAACATACTGTAAAAAATGAACCTCTGTCTACAAAGCCTCTAAGATTATTTGACAGCAAATGGGACAGGGTACCAACCTACCCATAAGTCTGTAGCAAAATTTTGACACAATGACTCATAGACTCGAGTGCACTCCGAATGAGGTGGAGTCTTACCGATCCTTCGCTGAATGCCAATCTCGTCTACTACGAGGGCTCGTCAAATTGATTATCTATACCCGCAGGCATGAATGTAGCGTCACCAACAAAAAGACGTCAGTACGAATAGCGTACTGAGTATGTAAGGCAGAACTGAAATGTACAATAAGTCAACATTAATTAAATATATATAAGAATCAACTTGAATCTCTGAAGTGCCACCATATATGCATACTTATTATACTTATATACATAACACTTCTCTTTAAGACTATTATCCATATCGTATGATGCATGACTGCCCAACTGATCAGTGATAACTGCCCGACCGTCCGTAGCGCGGTGGTAAATGCATGACTGCCCGACCGGTCGTAGCTCGGTGGTAAGTATATATAACTACCCAACCGTCCATAGCTCGGTGGTAAATGCATGACTGTCCGACCGGTTGTATCTCGATGGTAAATGCATAACTGCCCAACCAGCCGTAGCTCGATGGTAAATGCATGACTGCCCGACCGACCGTAGCTCTGTGGTAAATAAATTTGAACCGGTGGTAAATAATGATACATAACTGCCCAACCAGTGGTAACTGCCCGACCGACCTTAGCACGGTGGTAAATGCATGAAAATGAATGTATTACTATATTATAAACATTAACATGTCTATCATATACCTCAATAGGGACTTAGGGACATACTTAGACATGCTTGAGTATTATTTTACAGGAATAAATAACATAGACATCCTTAATCGCTAAGAGTAGAACCACGTATGGAATATTATTATGCATACGTATCATTACTTGGATCATGTCAAAAGAAGAAAAGGATTAGCCTTAACATACCTGAGATGATTCTCTTGACAATCCTTCTAACACACGTTTTTTGCGAAGAATACGTAATGCCGGACCAAAGTAGGGAAAAATTCTTATGATATTCTTGAGAAAGATTGCATCGTATTCCCTTAGAATCGAAATTCTCACGTTGCTAAGTAGCCTTGTATGAATTTTATTCAAGAAAATCACGTTGCTAACTAGATTAGATACAAGCATTTCTCAAGCAAATCATGTTGCTATGTAGACTAAGCATCATTCTTTATGATTTTGAGAAAAGTCTTTTACCTTTGGGTGTGGTCCCCACTTAAGTGGTAACTTAGCCACCAAAAATCTTCTAAATGTGACACCTTTCACATGAATTAAAAGTCACTTAATTAGGCATTAGTTTTCTGCCACATTAGGGATGGTATCCCCCTTAAACATTATCCACAAATTCAATTACAAGTTAATCTCCCACTTAAAAATTCATAATTAAATAATTATCCACATAATTAAGAATTATCTTAAATTAATTAAAATAATACTCACTTTTAATACACTTTATATACCTTACTATTATGATCATGTGGTACAATATAAAGAATACAAATTTTTGTACACTTAATTCTTAAAATGGTAAAAACATAACCTTCTTTTCTTGTGATAAAATAATTTCTATCCTTTGTAATAAAGAAAATCTCATAAGCTTTCTCATATTATATGTAATTTAAAGCATATTCTAAAGTAGTAATATTAATAACTATATAAATCATATTTTTCAAACCCTTTTTACAAAAATGTTCCACTCCAAATACCATATCAAATGTATATAACAGTATCAAGGTTGTTAAACTTACGCGGTCTTATAATAACATAGTCACAAATCCTCTATAATCTCATGAATGGTCTTAATCCCTTCAAGTTCATATGGATTACTACGACTTATCCTAATATTAAAGTACGGGATGTAACAAAGGGAGTTACAACATTGCTGACTCAGATAAACGTTGGAACTCACACGCAAATCTCATCAAAATGTATTGGTTCAACTATGTGCAAATATGGTGCTTAGTAGAAACTAGTAAGCATGCGTATGGATGTGCTCCTCCTGGACCAAAAACCAAATGCATTTTACAAAAGAAACAGCACGTATAGGGAGCCAGGAAAAATTCTATGGAGAACATCTTGTTGCTGCTGAAGATCACACAGTCAATTGCCATGCTCAAGCCCTCATGGAGAAGAGGATGGTGATGATTTTTTATACTAACATGATTTTCTTTTTTCCAGTAGAAGTTACTGTATCTATGCCCTATCATTTGAGGAACTTCCAGTTGGTGGTATTAGTACTTTGTACTCAATCCACTGGAAGGGAATTGGAGGTAGGAACAAGCATGTAAATAAGTTTCATTTTGAGGGCACTATGGAGCGATACTGATGCAGGAACCTTCGAGCTTAGGTCTATTTTAAACTACAGTTATTATAGTGCCCTAAAACTTAGTTGGAAAAGCAGTAGCCTTCTCAATAAGTTACAACAAATAAGCACACAAGGCTGGAGTTGCAATGGAGGTCTGCCCAGAATCAGCAGGGCACTAATGACAGGTACAAGATTTTGGTTAACAAAAATGGGATCAAGGGAAGTACTGTGGTGTAAATTCCCAATGCATGGAATGATTTCAATATCCCCTAAATGGTATTATACAATGGTGTCACCAAATTATTACTGGAATCCTCACAACTTCCTCATCAAAAGAGGCATGTTCGACTGGATTTGCAGAAAGCTCATCAAGTCACTAAGGATAGGTGTAGGTTCTCGGCTATCAACAATGGGATCAACGGAGATGCTGGAGAGTAAAACCTCTTTCATTAGTTCAATATCCCCAGAAAGATTTCATACAGAGCAGTCACCAATAACACTGCTGGAATCCACATGAGTTCATCATCAAAACAGGCATGCTTGACTTGATAATGTATTCGTGTGCCTGTGACTTTCGAAGATGCTTCTGGGAGATTTGGAGTGAATACCGGAGGGATTACGCTATTTGTTTAATCAAGAATGAGGACTTTGCAGAAGGTGGATGCAACAGGAATACAAGAGCAGATGCAACAACAGTAGCATCAATAAGGCAATGCACTATACTGCAACAGAATTGGCCAAATTTGCAATTTGCAGAGGAGGCCTCTTTACTGCAATGGACAACCATCTAAGTGGCTAGTTTTAACATAGTCTCTCATTATTTATCTAGTAATACAAGGTGTACTATCATTGTTGAAAACTACATTCAAATTTGATAGTAGGATCTATTTAGTTTTCATTATCTATGCTTTACATCTTGTAAGGCGTTTTTTTTTTCTAGATATATACAAAAACTAGCCCTAGGAATTTCCTAGTGGATTTTCTAAAAAAACCTAATAGCCATATCCGCCCCTTGCCGAGTACCTGCATATGTTAGTCCGTGATATAACAAAATTAAAGTGAAGTAAGTTTGTAACTTAGCAGTAGTACCACTTTAAGTGTGCCACATTCCAGTTGTTTGGCAGATATACACTGTTTTCTGCTTCGAGTTTATATGAGACTTTGCTAGTTATTCTGACAACTCGATACAGTCTTTCCCAATTCAGGCCCAATTTCCCTTCGCTTGGGTTCCTGGTGTGTAGTGTTACCTTTATCAATACTAAGTCCCCGACTTGAAAGAGTTAGAGGCTGGCTCTTTGATTGTAATACCTTCTACTCGTTGTTTCTGGGCCGTCAACCAAACCATGGCGGCCTCCCGCCTTTCATCCAACAATTCCAGGATCGAGATCATGGCCTCACCATTTGACTCTTCATAGCATACTGGAACCTGAGGCTTGGTTCCTCCACTTGACTGGTATTAAGGCTTCAGCTCCGTAGATCAGAGAAAACGAGGTGTCTCCGGTGCTTGATTTCGAAGTCGTACGGTATGCCCATAGGAGTTCGAGCAAGACTTCGTTCCATTTTCCTTTTGAACTAGTCAACCTCTTTTCATGTTTTGGAGAATAGTTTTGCGCGTTGATTCCGCTTGCCCGTTCCCATTAAGGTGATAAGGCATTGAAATTATCTTCTTGATCTTGTGATCTTCGAAAAACTCACTCATCTTGCTCCCGGCAAATTGTGTCCCGTTGTCGCAAATGATCTGGGTTGGTATTCAAAATCGACATATTGTGTGATCCCAGATGAAGTCAATGACTTTTTTCTCTTGGATCTTCTCGAACGCTTGAGCCTCGACCTATTTATAAAAAATAATCGGTCATGAATAGTATGAATTGAGCTTTACCATGTGCTCATGGCAGGGGACCAACGATTTCGTCCCCCACTTCATAAATGGCCACCGAGACAGAACCGAGTGGAGGATTTCTCCCGGTTGATGGATCAAGGGGGCGTGTCTCTGGCATTCATCGCATTTTCGTACGAAGTCTTTTGCGTCCATCTCCATTTCGGTCCAGTGGTAGCCAACCCTGATTTGCTTCTGAACTAAGGATTCTGCCCCCCCCCCCCCCCCAATAGTTTCCACAACTTCCCTCGTGAACTTCTCTCATGGAATATTCGATCTCTCCCGGCCCTAAGCATCTAACAAGTGGACCGAAGAAGGATCTCTTGAACAATGCTCCTTTGACGAAGCAAAATCTGGCAGCCTTGGTGCGCAGGGCCCTCGATCCGTGGGATCCGAAGGCAATTTTCCTCTCTTCAGAGAGTCTACATATTTGTTTCTCCAATCCCAAGCTAAACTGTTCGAGTTTACTTCGACATGATCTTCTTCTACCACCAAGTTCATCAGTTGTACCACTGCCCCCGAGTTGAATTCATCGGAGTCGACAAATGACCCTAATTTGGCCAGTGCATCGGCCTCACTATTTTGATCTCGGGGTACATACTACAGAGTCCATTCCTTGAATTGGTGTAGGGTCACCGGCAATTTATCCATGTACCTCCGCATTCATTCTTCTTTCACTTCGAACGTTCCATTGACTTGATTTACGATAAAGAGGGAGTTGTATTTGGCTTCGATCACTTCGGCCCCAAGGCTCTTAGCCAATTCTATACCTACAACCATGGCCTCATACTCATCTTCATTTTTAGTTAATTTTATAGTTTTAATAGACTGATTGATTACGTTTCCCGCATATGGTTTTAACACGATACCGAGCCCGGACCCTTTCTCGTTGGAGGCACCGTCCGTGAATAGGGTCGATATTCCCGAATTAGTCCCCGAGGTGAGCAGTAATTCCTTTTCGGCTTCGAATATTAAGGCCGGTGTAAAATCGGCCACAAAGCCTGTCAAAATTTGATATTTTATGGCAGCTAGGGTTCCGTACTCGATGTCGTACCCGTAATTTCTATGGCCCATCTGGCCAACCGACACGAGAGATCGGGCTTATCCATGATATTCCTCAGCAAGTAAGAGGTTACGACACATATAGGGCGACATTGAAAGTATGTCTTTAGCTCTGTGGAAGAGCTCAGTAAAGCGAGTGCTAACTTTTTGCAGGTGGGGATAACTTGAATCGGCATCGCCTCAAGTTTTACTGATATAGTAAATAGGAAATTGTGCACCTTCTTCCTCCCGGACTAAGACACCACTTACCGCCACCTCGGACACTGCCAAGTAGAGGTACAATTGTTTGTCTGCCTTCAGAGTGTGCAACAGAGGTGGGTTCGATAGGTATCATTTGAGTTCTTCCAAATCTTGCTGGCATTCCGGAGTCCATGAAAAGTTATTCTTCTTCTTCAACAGTTAGAAGAATCGATGGCTCTTTTTCGAGGACCTCGAGATGAATCGACCCAATGCGGTTATACGCCCAGTCAGCCTTTGAACTGCCTTGAGGTTGTCCACTATAATTATGTCCTCTATGGCCATTTTTCGGGGTTGATCTCTATCCCACAATTGGATACTATGAACCCGAGAAATACGAACCGGCCTCGAATGCGCACTTCTCCAAGTTTAGATTCATGTTGTATTTCCTTAGTATGTCGAAGGTTTCCTGCAAATATTTAAAATGATCCAATGCTCGTAGGAACTTGACCTACATATTGTCAATATAAGCTTCCATTGATTTCCCTATTTTTTCTTCAAACATCTGGTATACTAGGCCTTGGTAGGTGGCATCAACGTTCTTTAATCCAAACGACATTACGTTATAATAGTAGGTGCCGAATTTGGTAATGAAAGAAGTTTTTTCTTGATCATCCGGGTCCATCCGAATTTGTTGTACCCGGAGTAGGCGTTGATAAAGTTGGCCCGACCATCAAGTCGATCATTCGTTCAATGTTAGGAAAAGGGAAGGAATCCTTAGGACATGCTTTGTTTAGGTCTTTGTAATCCAACAACATTTTAGTTTATTTCCCTTTTTAGGCACTATTACTACATAAGCTAACCAGTCTGGGTATTTAACTTCCCCGATGGATCCTATTTTTAGAAGTTTGAATACCTCATCCTTGACGAACGCATGTTTGATCTCGGACTATGGCCTTCTCTTCTGCTTATCCATATGGCACTTTGGGTCCAAATTCAGCTTATAAGTGGTTACCTCCAGTGGAATCCATGTAATGTCAAGATGGGACAAAGAGAAATTGTTACACCCCGCAATATTACGTCAATATTACATCCCGCAGTATTATATTACGACAATATCACCCTCTGCAGTAATATATTACGATGATGTTACGTCCTGTAGTTATAAGTTATGACAGTGTTGTACGTTGTAGTATTACACTACGGTGATGTTACGCTTCGTAGTAATAAGTTACGAAGATGTTGCACCCTGCAGTAATGCACGTTAAATTTATCGTAAGGTAATTGACATCAGTCCAAGTAAAATATTATTTGGAGATTATAAGGATTATGCTATTTCACAAGCAATTAGTAAATTCATGAAGGTGAAAGGGGAAGCAAGTCAAAGAAAATAAATTTCCGTCCAAATTTGGCATGTGGGGATAAAATACGGGCCGATCTAAAATATCCGGTAATTATGGACTAGTACCATACAAGGTACCACATGGACATGATAGTAAGATATATAAAGTATATTAAAAGTGACTAGCATTTTTAAGTAATTTGAGATAATTCTTAATTATACGAGTAATTGGTTAATTACCGGGTAACGGAACAGTACCTAATTAATTAATAAAATTAGTGGATAAAATCAATCCCTCCCCCCAAAGAAGTGGCATAAGGCTACAACACCAAGATAATGACTCTTAGTTACTTGATGTCTAGGTGGCTACCTAAGGTTAGTAAGGATTTAATAATTAAGATAAGTCTTGTTCCATTTTTATTTTGGAAATTAGAAACTTGCAAAATATTAACCTTTTAACAGTCCTGGAAGCATTAGCCATTTCAAGCTTTCAACAAAGCCAATCTTTCATTTCTTGAAAACAAAGCAGAACTTTAGCAAGCTTCAAACGTTTTGTTTCCAAGTTCTTAATTCAAAGCAAACGTTCTTAATTCTTGATTCAAAAGCAAACGTTCATAATTCAATCCTAGTTCCTAGTTCTTAATTCAAAAGCAAGAACATATATCTTTCCTATTTCAATACTACGAGGACATAAACTAAAGTCCATCTAATTTTTGCGATTCTAAATTCAATCCACGAAGGTTTCTACCGAGAATTGTGAGAATCGTAGCAACGTAAAACTTTCCGGTTTTATAGGAGTACGGTGAAATCTCCTTCAAGAGTATTATACGGAGTTTTTCCTACTCCAGGTATGTTAAGACTATCCCTTCTTTCTTTTGGCATGATCCATGTGCTACGAACGAAACGTGCAAATGCACAAATTCCATAAAGGACTCTATTCATAGAAGTGTAAGAGATATCGATGTTCTTGAATTTCCATGTGTCATAATATTTTATAATTTATTCGTGGGTCTCAGAAAAATATGTAAGTTGAAAAGAGTTTACTTTATGATATGACTGAAAGGCAAAATGGCCTTATGAATCTCCGAAAGATTTTATTAACGTATTTTTCATGCATTGCATTCATGTGCATTGACCCATGACCAGATGGCGTTATATACACGTATATATATATAAATATATGTATATGGGATATGGGAAAAGGTTACGGCGTTATATACGCACCACCACCTGATCAGTTGGTATATGATGATGATGTTCCCCACAGTGGATGAAATATGGTTCAAACGGCGTTATATACGCGTATATATGTATGTATACTCAAACAGCGTTATATACGCGTATATATGTATGTATAATCAAAAGGCATTATATACGCGTATATATGTATGTATATATATGTATATGGAATGTGGGAAAGGTTATGGCATTATATACGCACCACCACCTGATCAGCTGGTATACGATGATCATTTTTCCTATAGTGGCCAATATGATATGATGGGATGCCCTCAGAGGCTGATGATGTTATGAAACATGTACCTATGCACGACATGACATTCATATGCATATGCATGGCGTTAAAAGTAATTTATGATTTATAAAGCTATTCAGGCTTACAGGTTGAGTCATGTGCTCTATATTTCTTCCATGTCTCTTATGTACTTATTTATGTGCCTTACATACTCGGTACATTATTCATACTGACGTCCCTTTTTCCTGGGATGCTGTGTTTCATGCCCGCATGTCCCGATAGACAGGTCGAGAGCCCTCCAAGTAGGCTATCAGCTCAGCGGAAGATGTTAGTGCACTCCATTTTCTTCGGAGTCGCTTGTTTGGTTAGTATGATTTAGACGGGTATTGTTTGGTATGGCGGGACTCTATCCCGACCTTTATGACATTTATATGACATTTATGTACTCTTTAAGGCTTGTAGACATATGTCGTATACGTGAAAGATTGTACGGCCTTGTCGGCCTATGTTTTGAGTCTGTAAATGATTATGTTGTCCTATTAGGCCCGTATGTCACGTGTATATGATAATGTAATAAGAAATATACGTTATGTTGGTACTCGGTCGAATAAGGTATGGGCTGCCCGTCGCGGCCCATCGGTTTGGGTCGTGACAGAAATAATCAATGTTAGCTTTAAGAAAATCAATAAGTTTTTTCTAAAGCTTGGGGGTTAACCCCGTGCCCAGGTATACCTTTCAATATGGTAGGTGTTCGATTAATATGACTTTATCCAACTCTTCAACTATCGATTTGGTGGCATCAGTGTCATCATGAGCTATGAATGATCTATGTACGTTGTACTTGTCCTCCTCGTCTACTCGTTCCTCTTGTGTCTCTGGTTCGACCGAGGATGATATCAATGATTGCTATTTGATCTGTTCCTTTCTTGTTGGTTCCACGTTCCATGATGTCGAAAGCGCGGGTACCGGGATTACCTTGTTGACAGCGAATATCTCCTTTGCGACTGGTTGTTCTCCGTAGACCATTTTGACTCCCCCGTGTGTGGGAAGTTTCAACGCCTGGTGTAAGGTCGAGGGTACTGACCTCATATTGTGAATCCATGGCCTTCAAAATAGAGCTTTATAAATCATGTCCCCTTCGATCATGTAGAACTTCATTTCTTGGATAGTCCGGCCGTGTTTACTAGAAAGGTTATCTCTACTTTCGTGGTCTCACATGCCATGTTAAATCCGTTCAACACCCGGATTGCCGGTACGATTTGGTTCTGTAACCTCAATTGCTCCACGACCTTTGATCTGATGATGTTGGCCTAGCTACCTGGATCAATCAACACACGTTTAACTAGAGATTTGTTGATAAGTACGGATATTACCTGTGCATAGTTGTGAGGTTGTACGATGCCCTCGGCATCTTCGTCACTGAACGAAATTTCTCGCTCCGGAATATAATCCTAGGTTTGTTTTTCCCTTGTGATAGATACTTTAGTACATTTTATCATTGGTCCTTGGGGAACATCGAACCCTCCAATGATCATGTTAATCATGTGTTGAGGATCCTCTTATCACGACCCAACCCGATGGGCCGCGACGGGTGCCCGAGTCCTACATGTCGAACATCCTTAAGCATGCGTCTAAGATATAAGCATGAATAACATATGTGAGCGAAACCTGTCCAAACGACATATACACATATACATGCGGAATACAGTGGGGCAAGCCAGCAAGGCTGCCATAGACAACTATGTACCAAAACTGGAAACCGACAAGGCCACATACTATTCAACTATACATAACTGTCTACAGACCTCTAACAGAATATACAACTATACAAGGACGGGACTGGGCCCCGTCATACCCACATATGTATGCAAACATATCGTACCAAGGTCAAAAACAGCTCTGGATCAAGTGGAGCACACCAACTCTCGATGATCAATGATCCTAAGGAGGGGGACCGTCAGCTTGTCTACCTACACCTGTGGGCATGAAACGCAGGCCCCGTGAAATAGGGCGTCAGTACGAATAATGTACTGAGTATGTAAGGCATGAAAATCAGTACATAACAGACATAGATTAAACATGGAATAAAGAATTCCGCCTGTAAGTTTAAATAACTTTGTAAATCCTGAAACATGTATAATGTCATGCACGTGCGTATAATGTCGTATCATGCATGGGTATAGGTGTAAATAACATCATCAAGCCTCTGATGGAATCCCATCATATCATCTCAGTCACTGTGGGCAAATCATCAACGTATACCTGCGAATTAGGTGGTGGTGCGTATATAATGCCGTAACCTTTT
>MDKI01236735.1:0-35253 GCA_005239505.1 Nicotiana paniculata
GGTGGGGGGAACAAACTCAAGATTCAACTGAGAAATTGAATAATATGCCCACCAAAACCAAGGAAGAAACATAAGAGAAAAACTACAAAAAGTTATCAGAAGAAACAGAGGAAGAAAAAAAACAATACAACAACAGAGAAATTGTAAACCAGGTAACGGAGAAAAACAAAGAGAAAACTAAGAACATGAAATACACAAACCAAAGGGAAAAAATCCAGAGATATACTAACTCATAAGACGCAGTGGAGAAGACAACGAAGGAAGAACGGTACAAAGTAGGATCGAGCTGAAGAAAATGTGGAGAAGACAACGAAATGAAAGAAAGTTGGATAAAGATGTTCAGAATCAGCTGTAGCATGCACGAGTCTTTTTGAGAAAAGCCATGCGAAATCACCATTTTACACCTTCATAGCTAATCTAAATGTCAATTTTACCTTCGATCGACCAACTTGGCTCATACATAATAGAGAAACTAAAGAAAGCATTGATCAAAAGACACTTACATGATGTACACATTAAATAGTTTTGAGAATGGTAAATATTGGTGCGAAGTATTGGCCAACAAAAGTCTGGCAAGAAATGAGGATAAAAAAATAGATCGCTCCTATAGGGGGTACGATCCTAAAAACAGACCAGCACTTAAATAGATAATATCGGTCACAATATACGGTGAAAGTGCCCAGCAAAATCCAACAGAAATCATTCTAACATCAACATCTGGCACAGAGAAGACCAAATGTAAGAGTCTAGCCACCAACATAACAAAACTTGTTTCCATTAATTCCAACATTTATGGGAAAAGGATATAACAACAACACTAATGCATTAAGCGAGTTGGAAATCTGAAATTTTGTTTAGGTGAAAACATATATAAAGCCAGTGCTACTGATTTTTAGGCGAAGACAAACAGTAAAGACATGTACCTTATAAACCTATTCCCGGGAACAATAAATGGTAAAGTAGAGAGATTATGTTCACTATCTTTGCAACACGCGTCCTATCCTAGCTCATCATATTTACTCTCTAGTCTTTCACGTGTCCATTTAGTGATTTATTTTCTTTTTTCAGTAGCATTCAACTTTCAAACAATGCAATTGTAGAGGAGTTACCACCTTTCAACTCCTTGCCGATTATCCCTCCACCAAATCTAACTACACGACTCTTTCGTTGAGGTCCGAAGCATCTTTCTACAACCTCAATATTTGTAAGAGACATTTCAGATTGCACAAATTCTTTGATTTTAGTCTGTAAAATGAAAAATAATTTAATTAAAATAATACAACAAAATAAACTAATAATGTAAATTGAATTAATAAACATACATATTTCTCATTGGTTTCAGGTTCGACAAGCTTGTTTTTCTTCTGACGAGTCTCAAAAAAATAGTTGCCACATCTGGTGGATTACCATCTTTACCTCCCTTGACATTCAAATAAACAAGTCAAAGAAATCTTTGTAACAAAGATGAGGCTTATTAATAGAATTATAAGATTTACTCACCAATTCATCAATGACCTCCCTAATTGGCTTACTACCCATACGATGGGGCATACTCAACTTAGACCTATTGATCGAATTTCTTGCACTTGTCTCCTAAATTAACAACACACCGCAAAATTCTGGTCAGACACTTAATATAACACGATGATAATAAATAGCTAGAAAATCATACCTTAAATTTTTCAGTAAAAAAATGCTTCTTGACCAGCCAGTCCCAATCACTCTTGTCTACCCCTTTTGGTATATGTTTTAGTGCATAATGAAATGGCGTAGACTTAATATTATTGTGCATCGATCCTCTCCAATTGTTTCATAACTTTCAAATATGTTTCAAGACATGATCTCGTTGATCATTTATGTCATTATTGTCAAATTTGTCCTACAATATTTCACAAGTATATTAAATATGAAACTTGTCTTATAAAAATTTAACTGTGTGTATCAAAAGAGATGATAAAGCTTATAAAGGCTATACGAGTTCGAATTGATAGATAAGGCAAATTCTTAAAATGAAAAAGTAAAACAACCATAAGTCTATATTTAGTTCTGTTTAATTGGCAAAGGAAATATGCTTATGCATAAATATACTTGTAATAGTGGAAATGATAGTTAGACAAATTTGGAGTAGCAAAGAAGAAGAAAAATGAAAAATAAAGAAGCAGCAGCCGCACATCATACCATACATCAATAACCAAACATTACATAAGCAAAATTAATGTTGAACGATTAAGATATATGGCAATACCTTATAGCTTTAAGGAAGTGTTGAAACATCTCAGTAATGAGCTTATCATATTCTAGATCAAACATGACAACACATGACCTGACCTTGGCCATTGTCTCAAGGATCAACACCCTCTACACAAAGTAAGAGTATGAAGACTTAAAATTTGGGGTTTAGGAACTTTTCTATTTTTAACCCTTCTGAATCCATTAGTTACTTACCAGGATAGCTACACCAGTAATAAGAACTGTAGTAGGGATCAAAGACTTTACATGGTCAAAATGCTTTGGTACAGAAAGACTGAGATTTTCAATGTTTGCTTGTAGAATCCTAGTTCTAAACTCCTTTTGTCTCATTGAAAAATTCAGAAACAGAAACCTAGTATAGGATTACCTTGTAGAAATCAGGAACATCCAAAATTACTAGAATCTCAGACAAGCTAAATTGATTAATTCGTTACGCCATTTCTTCCAATTCGTGTCGCTGATTCTGTTTTAGTTTTAATAATTTATTTATCTTTTGAAAATTAACATCTCTTAAATAGTTAATGCACCAATTGTAAGCAGTAGTTCTTTTCCAAAATAAGAAGAGTTCCAACAAGTTCTCATAAGCTACAGACTAATACAAAAATCCAAAAAGTTGGCGATTTTTGTGTTGTACTTAACATTCAAGAACTACAGACTAGTATACAAGATCCACAGTTCACATTCACATTTCTTTGATGAAATAATAAAGCCTACAATATTACCAAGTGAATATGGTATGCAATTAACCAACCATTGAATGCAATGATGTAAGCTCACATATATTTTATTTCATTTGTGAAAGAAGAAATGGAGAAGACAAATCAGGAAATTAATGCTTTAAATCATTATCGTAACAGCTTCCCACATGTGTTATAACTTATATTCTTTTACATCTGCCCATGAGTGTACGCGCAATGGGCACATATTACAATCACGAACCAATATACCTAAGTGTCTTGTAAATGAGGCATGATGCTTCCCAACAACCATGTTGTGGTAGAAAGTGACACACAACTTTTCTTCAACTTGAGTACTATAACATTTTTACACCTATTCATTCCTCTCACTTTTTTTACCTTTTCAAATTTACATGGCCCAACAAATTCCAATTAAAGTCAAATATAAAAATAGTTCTTGTACAATAGCAACAAGAAAATATTATATGTTGAGATAATAAAATACTTATTTCGCTTCTTTGAGTGCCCTGCATCTCTTATTCTTCATGAGAAAGGGGAACATCAGCTTCCAATATTTGATCAAAATCAGGAGGCACAACATTTTCTCCAACTTTCAGTCCAGCAATATTTTTGGACCTATTCATTCCTCTCACTTTCTTTACCTTTTCAGATTCACATAGCCCTGCAAATTCCAATTTAAGCCAAATATAAAAATAGTTCTATACAATAACAAAAAAAAATCTTATAACTTGAGATAATAAAATACTTATTTCACTTTTCTGAGGGTGGCCCTACATATCTTCTTCTTTATGAGGAAAAGGGAGTATCACCTTTCAATATTTGACAAAAACCAGGAGGCACAACATTTTCTCCAACTTTCAGTCCAACAACATTTTTGCACCTATTCATTCCTCTCACTTTTTTTTACCTTTTTAGATTCACATAGCCCTGTGAATTCCAATTTAAGTCAAATATAAAAATAGCTATGGTACAATAACAACAACAAAATCTTATAACTTGAGATAATAAAATACTTATTTAACTTTTCTGAGTGCCATGCATCTCATCTTCTTCATGAGGAAAGGGAGTATCACCTTCATGTATTTGATCAAAACCATGGGGCACACCATTTTCTCCAACTTTCAGTCCAACAACATTTTTGCACCTA
Source organism: Nicotiana paniculata (assembly GCA_005239505.1). NCBI lineage: Eukaryota > Viridiplantae > Streptophyta > Magnoliopsida > Solanales > Solanaceae > Nicotiana > Nicotiana paniculata. The sequence continues at coordinate 4,096 of MDKI01236735.1, forward strand.
TTCATTCCTCTCACTTTCTTTACCTTTTCAGACTCACATAGCCCTGCAAATTCCAATTTAAGTGAAATATAAAAATAGTTCTGGTACAATAATAACAAAAAAATCTAATAACTTGAGATAATAAAATACTTATTTCACTTCTCTGAGTGCCCTGCATCTCTTCTTATTCATGAGGAAAGGGAGTATCACCTTCCAATATTTGATCAAAACCAGGAGGCGTAACATTTTCTCCAACTTTCAGTCCTACAATATTTTTACACCTATTCGTTCCTCTCACTTTTTTTACCTTTTCAGATTACCCTGCAAAATTTCAATTTAATTCAAATATGAAAATAATTCCCATACAATAACAAGAAATTTTTTTTATAGCTTGAGATAATAAAATACTTATTTCACTTATATGAGTTCTCTGCATCTCTACTTCTTCATGACGAAAGGGAGTATCACCTTCTAATATTTGATCGAAATCAGGAGGTACAATACTATTATTATGAGTTAGCTTATTCATATCAGAAGTCAATACATTAAAAACTTTACTTTTGCCAATCGAACCTCGTTGTTCAGCATTTACTCTTACAGAACCCAATGCTCTGAAGCTTCGCCCTCGTCCCCTTGCTAAGGTACAAGGTGGAATGTACACATGTTTAATAGCCATCAAACTTAATTCCATTTTAGACTCCATTTTAGACTTCTGATAATTTTATGGATTCATGTCAACCTAGCACAAAAACATTGAGTAAAATATGTCTATCATGTCAGTTTTATCATATATGAACATATGAAGGTGTAACGATCCGACCGGTCGTTTTGAGCTCTAGCGCATCGTTCAGTAGTTTGGGGTCATGAAAAGCTGTGTTTCAGGTATTATAACTTGTAGCTATGGTCGAAATTGAATTTCGGGAAGTTTAGAGTTGGTTTGGAAAGAAAATTCTCATTTCATAAGCCTTAAGTTGGAGAAATTGACTAAGATTAGAATTTTGAATAAAAGACCTCCGAACTAGGATTTGAAGGTTCCAGCAGGTTTGTATGATGATTTCGGACTTGGGCATATGTCCGGATCGGCTTTTGGATAACTCGGGAGCGTTTCGGCGTATATTGTGGAAGACATTATTTTGAAGAAAATTTCCTAAGTTTGGCTTGAAGCGCATTTCAGTGTTAGTGATGCCCGTTTGGGATTCCGAGTTTGGGAATAGCTTCTTATGGTGATTGTGGAGTTGGGAGCGCGATCGGAAGTGAATTTGGATTTCCGTAGGTCATTTTGAAGTCATTTGGCTAAAGATAGAAATTTGAAGGTTTTTGAGAAATCTGACCAGAAGTGGAAATTTTGATATCGGGGTCGGAATGCGATTCTAAAAGTTGGAGCAGGTCTCTAATGTCAAATATGAAATGTGTGCAAAATTTAGGGTCAATCGGACATGATTTGATAGGTTTCGGCATCGGATGTAGAAGTTGGAAATTTCTAAGTTCATAAAGTTAGGATTTGGGTGCGATTCGTGGTTTCGATGTTGTTTGATGTAATTTTGAGGCCTCGATCAAGTCCGCATTATATTTTGGAACAGATTGTTATAATGGGAAGGGGTCTTTGGGGCCTCGGTTTGATTTCGGGTGGTTAACGGATCAATATTTAGAGTTGAAGAAGGCTGAGGTTGCTTTCATCTGGTGTGACCGCACCTGCGAGGCTTGGGCCGCAGGTGCGGCTATGGCGCCGCAGGTGCGAAGAAGTGGTGGTCTGTCTAGGAGCGCAGGTGCGATGATATTTCTGCACATGCGAACAACGAGCGCAAGTGCGAAGTTGGCTTGAGCTAAGGAAAGCCGTAGGTGCGGGAGGTTTGGTCGCACCTGCGGAATCGCATGTGCGAGAGTTGGATCGCAGGTGCGAGAAATGGCCTGGGAAGAATGTTTTATAACCGTGATTTTTGCCATTTCCTCACTATTTCATCTTGGCATGGGCAATTTTTGGAGGCTTCAAAGAGAGAATTTCTTCATACAATGATAGGCAAGTAATTCCTTCATGTTTCTAAGTTAAATACAAGGTTATTACACGGAATTATACATGAGAATTTGTAGGAAAATTTAGAAAATCTTGAAGAAACCTAGAAAATTTTTATTTGGATTTTAACAACGAATTTGAGCGTGGAATTTAGAGTAAATTGTATAATTGAACTAGCAAAGCTATGGGTAGAATATATCTTCGAGAAATTTTGGATTCCGGGCACGTGGGCCCGAGGGCATTTTAGTCAATTCACCGAGCGGAGTTGGGAAAGTATATAATTTGAATTTGTTGCAAGTACTAGGATGAATTTTCATTGCTTTGCCTGTTATTTGGTAGATTTGGGGCGTTGTGCATCCATTGGAGTCGTCGGAAGGGCTTGGAAGCCGGTTATGGGACTTCAGAGTGAGGTAAGTCTCATTTCTAACTTTGTGAGGGGGAATTGTCCCCCCTAGGTGAACTAATTTAGAATGTGCTACTATCTGCGGGGGCTACGTACGCACGAGGTGACGGGAGTCCGTGCATAGGTACTATTATGCCATGTCCGGGTAGTCTAGGACCCACTAGCATGCCTTACCTGTTGTACCTGTGATCCTGCCTGTAATATTAGACTACTAATATAATCAAAATCATAATTGAATATCTAAAGAAGACTAGAGTTCATTTTCTTAATCAGCTAGAAAGAGAATTGGTTTCCTCCGTGGATATTTGTATACCTGATAAGGTGGTATTATTGAATATTATTAAACTTGGAAAATGAATTTCGAGAAAGTATTTAAATACTATTTTGTGGTTTTGAAAAGAGAAATTTGTCATTTACTTGAGTATTTATTTTTCCGACGTATTCGGGGTGGACTGTTGATTGTGCATGACTGCATGTGACCGCTTTGCAATTTACATTCTGCGAGCGGAGTTTTATTTCCCCTACTCTCATGGGAGCGGGCGGTATGCCACGGCGGATTGAAAATGCACTTATGGTTCGGGCCGTTCGACCCTCGCCAGTGCATAGACATGATTATTTTATTTAAAGGTCCACTTATGGTACGGGCCGGTCGACCCTCGGCAGTGCACATAAATGATTATTATGATGGCTCAGGCCCGTTGTCCTTATCCCATATGCGTATGCTAAATTGTTAAATGTTTTTCATGGAATTTGAAGTGATAAGATATTTGGGGGAAAATAAAGAAGTAATTGTTTATTTAAGACATTTGGGGGAAAATGAGGAAGTAGTAACTGTTTATTTACTTCCAGTATTTCAGTGCCTTATGTATTTGCTGCTTTACTACCTTTACATGCCTACCGTGTTCATCATATGCTTTTAAATTATGTTGTTGGACCTTAGTAAGATTCTAATTCGACCTCTCATCACTACCTCTCTGAGGTTAGGCGGCGACTACTGAGTACACGTTGTTTTCGTACTCATGCTACAATTGATGTGCATTTTTATTGCACAGGTACGTCCATATCGATGTGGTGGATTTGGAGACTTAGGCGAGCTACATCATCTGGAGGCGACCCGCAGCTGACAGAGTCTCCCTCATACTGTATTTATTTCTAGTTTATACTCATTGTCCAATTTGTATTTCGGACAAACTTTAAAATGATTGTACAAATTCTTAGAAATCGCTCATATACTTATGACACCGGGTTCTGAGATGTGTTAGGATATATATTTTGCATAAATGGAACATTTAAACCCTTGTATTTACTTAAAGGATTTTTATTTAGTTACTATTTAATAAAGTGAAAGCTAATGATTTTCATGAATGTTAAAACATGAATTTATCTTAACTATGTAAATGATTGGCTTGCCTGACAATGGTGTTCGACGCCATCACGACCTTAGGGATTTTGGGTCGTGACAACATGGTATCAGAGCTCTAGGTTCCCATAGATCTCACGAGTCATGAGCAAGTCTAGTAGAGTCTTGCGGATCGGTACGGAGATGTCTGTACTTATATTCGAGGGCTACAGGGCTGTTAGGAGTACTTTCCTTCTTGATTTCTTATCGTGTGATTCAATTGCTTTTGAGGCTTATGCATATGCTTATTCCTACTCAGTCTTACGCGTCACGAAGCGCTTTCTATAAATCAAGAATTTGAGGAATTGATATGGTGCTACGGATATGGTGCGAGGTGTTTCCCATGAGTAGTTGGATGGGGCTGTTGTTGTTGCTCTGTAGAAGAATATTATGTTGTTTCAGCTCGGTTGCTTTGTTTCTGAGAACTTTGAGGCTATGCTCAGGTTGTGATGATTCTTACGATTGGTTATCGCGCGGTGTCGATATGATGATAAAATGCTGGCCCATAGGTTGGGGGTGATGAATGGCTTGAAGGGAGGTCTTCTCAGAGTGTGATTTCGAGATTTCAGTATTTAGATTCCGGCCGAAGGAAGGCAATTGATCTATAGATGGCCAGGTTTTGGATTGATAAAGTAGTAAGACTTGGTGTTTCAAGTAAGGTGGAGTATTCGCATGTGACGTGTTATCGTCGTCCTTGATCGAATGGAATGTGTTAAGTTTGTCAGTGCCATGGTTTCTTCGGGTGCATGGGGGCCAGAGTATGGTGAATGAGTATTGAAGAATGCGGTTGGCGAGAATGATATTGTATTGAGGCTAGGCGGTGGTTCCATTTCTAGGAGGCCAGGTGTAAGAAGCAGAAGTCAAGCAGTCGCAAAGTGAGTTGAAGGAAGTTTCTATTATTCCTGAAGCAATTGAAGATGATTAAAAGAAGATAGATTGATTATACATGGTTGAAATGGCACATTTACGGCAATGAGCATTTCCTTCGATGTGATTAAGTTGTGCCGGTGTGTGCAGGGCTTGTAAGCCATTGTAATGGATTTCATGTGGGAGCATTTGAGTGTTATGGCCTGTCAGGTGTAGGTGGATCCCGGAAGCGTTATGGTGGTATAGACTACTACTTAAGGATTTGCATGTTGGGTGATTATGGGAATTCACTCGTGTGTTGAGATGGTACTCTTGAATTGAGTTAAGTAAAAGGTTTCTATATGATGAAGTGTTCACCCTATTGGTGGTTCAGAAGTTATGATGGAATTCTTGTGCTACCTCATATTGGCATGTTAGGTGCGGTAAGCAGCATGCAACTGGGAGTGAGAATCGAGATTGCGATTCGGTGTTGACAAGGATGTCATGAGCTCAGATGAGCAAGGAAAAGTTATTTGAAGGTTAAGAGTAAGCTAGTGTTATCTTCAGTGTCACCTGAGATCGATATTTGGTGAAAGAGGCTTTGTACCCTGGTCATGTGTTCTTGATGTGTTGTGCAGTATTAGTGTAGTCGGTGATGCGGATATGCAGATTTGTTACCTGGTGTGGAAGGTCGTGGGAGCGTAACCACGATAAGATTGTACAAGTGTGACATGTAGTCACTTAATGGATTAAAGATTTGGACTGAGTATAAAGAAGTGCAATATTACTTATTTGAGAATTTATGCCTGGAAGGCGTTCAGGCGTTCAGTTCATTTTGTTGTGGATTGTGGGGTGTTTGTCCCGGCTATGATGGTTTTTCTTTCATATTATGAGAGAAAGTGTGTTAATATGGACCCAGGTAAGGCTATTGGCCTAGTTTGATGCGAGCAAGGTAGACTTGATGCTTGTGGATGTATTTAAATATGATTATGGGCTTCATGTGAGGTAAATATTTTTATTTCAGTATAGCGTTCCTCAAGGAGGGGTGTTGGGATATCAAGTGTTGTTCCGTCTTCGTCAAATTCATGTGATAATATGATTCTGCTATGTGAGTTGTGAAACGGCTTGATAATTTCTTATGAGTTGAGATCTCCTCGTAGTGATGATGTTATGTGACCAGGACAACTCTTGAGATCCGGAGTATATATATATATATATATATATATATATATATATATATATATATATATCGCACCTCAGTTGTGCTTGAGTTTTGCAACCATATGGCTTTATCAGTCTCCCCAGGATGGTATTATGCACTTAGCAATCTTATGATCGATATTCAGTAATTTGTAATAGTGAGAAATTGAGTTCCTTTTATATTTCCTTATGTGAATTTTATGATTGGATCGGGTGGCACGCCGCCACGGGTATGTTATTGGGATCGGGTGGCACGCCGCCACGGGTATGTTATTTGGATCGGGTTGCACGCCGCAACAGTGTGATGATAAGTAAGGTTCCTATATTTATTTTCTTATGTTATACTTTCTATTTTCTGAGAAGAGTTCATAATAAGTTGCGTGAGTAGAGTAGTCTTTTCCTGAGTCATTTCTTCATGTATCATGTTCAAGTTATGGCCTATTGGCGCGTTGTGGTATCATGTGAGACTGTTGGTCACGTTGGGTCGATTTGTTGTCTGAGCAGTTCATACTGGGTGAGACGAGATTATTGGATCGGGGATCAGTGTGATAAGATTATGTGAAATACATTGAAGGACAATTACCAACGGTTGGTTCATAATGAGGTGATGATTCTAGTCAAGATGAGATATTCAATGATTTGTTAACTCTGCAGTTGGTTATGAATTTCTACACATCTCCTCCGTTGTCGTGGTATCGCCAGCATCATAGCAGGATGTAAATATATGTCATAAGGTGCCTTGGAAGCATCAGATTCATGGAATTTTGGCTATTAAGGTTCATGGAGTGTCCTTGTGGTCAGGTGATGAATAATGCGGTGCATGGTGCTAATTCAACAAAGGTATGCATTCATGTTCTGGTATACCGTGTGGTAGTTGATACGGTGTTTATATATTGGAACTAGGCCTGGCAGAGAAATTTCAGGTGTTGGAACTAGGTTCTAAGCCTATTATATGGATAAAGGAAGAAATCTTCAGATATGATCAAGCTAATGTACTCAACTGGGTTGTGGTAGCACGGGCAGGTGCTCGAGGTGTTAAACAGTGATTTCAGATAACTCCAGAGCAGTTCTTGGCACGTTCGAGGACGAGCGTCTATTTAAGTGGGGGAGAATGTAACGACTCGACCGGTCATTTTGAGTTCTAGCGCGTCGTTCAGCAGTTTGGGGTCATGAGCAGCTTCATTTCAGGTATTATGACTTGTAGGTGTGGTCGGAATTGAATTTCGGGAAGTTTAGAGTTGGTTTGGAAAGAAAATTCTCATTTCAGAAGCCTTAAGTTGGAGAAATTGACTAAGATTGGAATTTTGAGTAAACGACCTACGAACCAGGATTTGAAGGTTCCAGCAGGTTAGTATGATGATTTCGTACTTGGGCGTATTTACGGATCGGGTTTTGGATAACCCGAGAGCGTTTCGGCGTATATTGTGGAAGTCAGTATTTTGAAGAAAATTTCCTAAGTTTGGCTTGAAGCGCATTTCAGTGTTAGTGATGCCCGTTTGGGATTCTGAGTCTGGGAATAGCTTCGTATGGTGATTCTGGAGTTGAGAGCGCTATCGGAAGTGAATTCGAATGTCCGTAGGTCATTTTGAAGTCATTTTGCTTAAGATAGAAATTTGAAGGTTTTTGAGCAATCCGATCAGAAGTGAAAATTTTGATATCGGGGTCGGAATGCGATTTCGGAAGTTGGAGCAGGTCGGTAATGTCAAATATGACTTGTGTGCAAAATTTGGGGTCAATCGGACGTGATTTGATAGGTTGCGGCATCAGATGTAGAAGTTGGAAATTTCTAAGTTCATAAAGTTGGGATTTGGGTGCGATTCGTGGTTTCGATGTTGTTTCATGTGATTTGAGGCCTCGAGTAAGTCCTCATTATGTTTTGGAACAGTTTGGTATAATATGACTGGGTCCCGAGGGCCTCGGGTGGTTAACAGATCAATATTTAGAGTTGAAGAAGGCTGATGTTACTGTCATCTAGTGTGACCGCACTTGCGAGGCTTGGGCCGCAGGTGCGGCTATGGCGCCGTAGGTGCGAAAAAATGGTGGTCTGGCTGGGAGCGCATGTGCGATGATATTTTTGCACCTGCGAAGCCGCAGATGCGGACAACGAGTGCAAGTGCGAAGTTGGCTTGAGCTGAGGAAAGCCGCAGGTGCGGAGGTTTAGTCGCACCTGCCGAATCGAAGGTGCGAGAGTTGGAATGCAGGTGCGAGAAATGGCCTGGGCAGAATGTTTTATAACCGTGATTTTCGCCATTTCCTCACTATTTCATCTTGGCATGGGCAATTTTGGGAGGCTTCAAAGAGAGGATTTCTTCATGCAAGGATAGATAAGTAATTCCTTCATGTCTCTAACTTAAATACAAGGTTATTACATGGAATTATGCATGAGAATTTGTAGGAAAATTGGGAAAATCTTGAAAAAACTTAGAAAATTTGTATTTAGATTTTAACCACGAATTTGAGCATGGAATTTAGAGTAAATTGTATAATTGAACTAGTAATGCTATTGGTAGAATATATCTTCAAGAAATTTCGGATTCCGGGCACGTGGGCCTGAGGGAATTTTAGTCAATTCACCGAGCGGAGTTGGGAAAGTATATAATTTGAATTTGTTGCAAGTACTAGGATGAATTTTCATTACTTTACCCGTTATTTGGTAGATTTGGGGCATTGTGCATCCATTGGAGTCGTCGGAAGGGCTTGAAAGCCGGTTATGGGACTTCGGAGTGAGGTAAGTCCCCTTTCTAACTTTGAGAGGGGTAATTATTCCCCTAGGTGAACTAATTTAGAATGTGCTACTATCTGCGGGGGCTACGTACGCCCGAGGTGATGGGAGTCCGTGCGTAGCTACTATTATGCCATGTCCGGGTAGTCTAGGACCCACTAGCATGCCTTACCTGTTGTACCTGTGATCCTGCCTGTAATATTAGACTGCTAATATAATCGAAATCATAATTTAATATCTAAAGAAGACTAGAGTTCATTTTCTTAATCATCTAGAAAGAGAATTGGTTTCCTCCGTGGATAATTGTATACCTGATAAGGTGGTATTATTGAATATTATTAAACTTGGAAAATGAATTTCGAGAAAGGATTTAAATACTATTTTGTTGTTTTAAAAAGAGAAATCTGTCATTTACTTGAGTATTTGTTTTCCCGACGTATTCGGGGTGGACTGTTGATTATGCATGACTGCATGTGACCGCTTCGCAATTTACATTCTGCGAGCATAATGTTATTTCCTCCATCTCATGGGAGCGGGACGTACACCACAGCGCATTGAAAATGCACTTATGGTTCGGGCCGTTTGACCCTCGGCAGTGCATATACATGATTATTTTATTGAAAGGTCCACTTATGGTACGGGTTGTTCGACCATCGGCAGTGCACAGAGATGATTATTATGATGGCTCAGGCCGGTTTTCCTTATCCCGTATGCACATGCTAAATTGTTAAATGTTTTTCATGGATTTTGAAGTGATATGATATTTGGGGGAAAATAAACAAGTAATTGTTTATTTAAGACATTTGGGGGAAAATGAGGAAGTAGTAACTGTTTATTTACTTCCAGTATTTATTTGGATTTCACTGTCTTATGTATTGATGCTTTACTACCTTTACATGCCTACCGTGTTCATCATATGCTGTTAAATTAAGTTGTTGGACCTTAGTAAGTGTCTAATTCGACCTCTCGTCACTACCTCTCTGAGGTTAGGCGGGGACTTACTGAATACACGTTGTTTTCGTACTCATGCTACACTTGCTGTGCATTTTTATTGCACAGGTACTTTCATAGCATTGTGGCGGATTTGGAGTCTTAGGCGAGCTGCATCATCCAGAGGCGACCCACAGCTGACAGAGTCTCCCTCATACTGTATTTGTTTCCAGTTTAAATTCCTTGTCCAATTTGTATTTCGGACAAGCTTTGTGATGATTGTACAAATTCTTAGAAATTGCTCATGTACTTGTGACACCGGCTTCTGGGATGTGTTGGTATATATATTTTGCTGAAATGGAACATTTAAACCCTTGTATTTACTTAAGGGATTTTTATTTAGTTACTATGTAATAAAGTGAAAAGTAATGATTTTCATGAATGTTAAAACAAGAATTTATCTTAACTATTTAAATGACTGGCTTGACTGACAATGGTGTTCGGCGCCATCACGACCTTAGGGATTTTGGTTCGTGACAGAAGGTCGTTGAAAGAAGCTAGGAAGTTAGATGGCCATAGACAACAGAAATAAAGAAAATTTACAGAAACATGACGCATAGAAACTTGAAGATAAACAAATATTTAGCAAGTCAGGTTCATCATATAAGAGCATATAATCAGATAAGAGAGAATCTAATGGTATTGTTTTAGAAACCTTTTCTGAACTTGTAAATCAAATGGAATCAAGTACAAAATTTCCCTTATCACAAGTGAGTTGCCTACTAAAAATAAAGGAGTTGATAAATATCCAAACCTTCATGAGTTCTTTTTCTTTTCCGTTGTGAGGAATTATCTAACTCCTCTAAATCATCAATATTTTCTTGTAGAACCTCAAATGTATCACGAGGTTGAACCTTTCATACAACATGCCAACCTTTATTGGAAAGATGGTTAACGTAAAAAACTTGTGATGCTTGGTTGGCTAATACAAAAGGCTCGATTGTTTATAGAAATCATTGGCGATTAACACTTACAAAGCCATATTCATCTATTTTAACTCCCTTTTCTTGGTCATACACATCAAACCACGTACATCGAAATAAAACTATTCTTCATCCACCAATAAATTGTAATGCTAGAATATATGTTAATTCTCCATAGTAATCAATGTTCTTATTCTCTTCATCTGTCTCTCCAACTACAACCACCCGGCTGTTCTAAGTTCTCAAACCTTTATCATTATTAGAGCTGTCAATATGGGCTTGGCCCGTTGGGCCATCACAGCACCGTGATTTAACAGGGTTGGGCTAGAGTTTTTGTAGCCCATTTAAAAACGAGACTTTTAAGCGCGGCCCGAGTAAGCCCGTGGCCCATGAGGCTTTACTGATACTGGAATAGGCCGGCTCATGGACCTAATAAATTTTTTTATAGAACGTATACTGCCTCTAGCGATGGAAAGTCATAATTTGATCTTTACTAAGAGGAACCAAATCTTGATCTTGAGAAGTTCCAAGATATGGATGTTGTCATGTATTGGAAGGACTATTCTAGAAATATCCCGATCTTTTAATGATGGCGCGTGATGTACTTAGTATTCCTATTACCACTGTAGCATCATAATTAGCATTTAGCATTGCTGGATGTGTTTTGATAAAGTACAGAAGTTGTATCCATCATGAAAATATCCAAACACTTGTTACTACTCGAAATTGGTTGCACGGCTTTTCCCAAAATCAAACTGGTAATATTTTGTTTTACATGAATTTGAGTATTATCAGTTTTTAAAATTTAATTATTCTTAATATTTAACTAATTAATATTGCATATGAATTATAGATGTAGATGAAAGTGAAGATGTTAAGACAACCTTGTTACAAGGGGATTCAAATGTGTTTGATGAAAATGACGTGTTATATATCCCATAAGCGTCATGGACGTTCTCTTGAATAATTTTTTTTTAGTTTTATTTTAGTGAATGAAGTATAGTCATGCCTTTTCCTTTTTTAGTGTTTATTGTGATATATTGGAACAATATAAAAAATTATTTAGTTTTGCAAAAAATTTCCTATAAAATATTTTTTAATGTTTAAATATTTATCTTTATTTAGGTTATAACTTAAAAAAAATATAAAATTATATATTAAAAAATTATGGGCCGGCCCGTGCGGGCTTGCCGACCCACATAGGGCTGGGGTAGGATGACCATTATAAGGCCTATCAAAATGGTGGGCTAGCCCAACCCAGCCCGTCAATTACTAAAGCCCACGTTGGCTGGGCTGGGCTGGGCTGGGCTAACCCGACCCGACCCATATTGACATCTCTAATCATAATCTTGCATGTGAAACCTATATCCATTAATAAGGTAGATGACTTGTCACATATGTTGTGGGACCACGTGACAGTGAGAGCAAATCTGCCATATTATTACTATCATCACATTTGTGTAATCCTGCAACCTATCAAGATCAAGTACATACTTTAGCAAATAATATTTACATACATGGTTTGAAAAATATTATTTTTAACTTGTACTCACCTTTTCTTTTAACCAACTAATGAATTGTCTATCATAGTTGAGAGGTATCAATTGGAGTTAGTGAAAACTCTCTATAAATAATTAAAGCATAACAACATGTCATTTAAATAAAAAAATAGAGAAGTATATAAAACTAAATTATTGTAACAAGTTATTACTTACTCGAGAAATGGTTGAATTTCATCACAATTCTTCAAAATATAAAAGTGTGCTTGCTCCAGTTCGTTTGAATCAAGTTTTTATCGTTTGCCACCTCTTATAGTTCTTCCGGGTTGACAAAAAATTGTTAAACCTCCATCTGATTCTATAATACCATCATCATAATTTCGTTCAAGACGATTAAACTTTGTTTCCATTGTGTGTATATACCTTGAACATAAGGTCATACATTCAGTTGCTGAATATCCCTCTGCAATAGAACCTTCTACGCAAGACCTATTACGAATAAATGACTTTATAAGTATATATATCGCTCCATTAGATACGTCCATCGATATTGACAAGGTCCAACTATCTTAGCTTCATTAGCTAAATGAATTGGCAAGTGCTCCATGACATCAAAAAATGTAGGAGGGAAGACTTTTTCTAGCTTGCACTCAGTTATTGGGATTTGGGCCTCTATCTGCTCTAATTCACCCACACTTAAACATTTTGATCCAAGCACATTGAAAAATAAACACAACTCAATAAGCGGTACGCACACAGATTTGCATAGCATACCCCGTAGAGCAAGTGGGAGTAAATATTGTAGAAGAACATGTCAATCATAACTTTTTAAATCTGAAATTTTGCGATCTTTAAAGTTGACACACTGGGACATATTTGATTAAAATTCATCTGGGACCTTAAGTTCTTCAAGAAACTGAAAAACTTGTGTTTCTCTTCAGGAGATAATGTGTAACATGCTGTTGGTATGTCATATTTGTCCTCAATTTTTATTGGATGCAATTCTTTCCTAATGTTCATTGCTTGCAAATCCAATCGAGTGTTTATGGTGTCTTCGGTTTTTCCTTTGATATTTAAGATTATCCCTAAGATATTATCACATATATTTTTTTCAATGTGCATTATATCTAAGTTATGCCGCAATAAAACAGTTTTCCAATATGGGAGATCAAAGAAAATACTCTTCTGTCACGGCCCAAAATCCCACATTCGGCTGTGATGGCGTCAAACGCTGAACCTGCTAGACAAGCCAACGTGTGCAGTTGAACTAACATTATAACACCGAATTAACAGAATAAGCTAAAACAGTTCACCATCTTAACAGCGGAAATAGACAAAGTTTCAAAACTAAGTAAAGATAACATAATACAACGTCGCAATAATTCCCCAAAACCTGGAGTCACAAACTCACGAACTGTCTATAAGAGTGCTAAATACAAAGTCTGAAAGGAAATACACGAATGTCTCTGAGAACTAGAGGAAAGACAAGACGAAAATACAGGAACTAGGGATAGGAGAGACGCCAAGGCCCACAAACGTCAGCGGTATACCTTGAAGCCTCTGGGATGGACTGAAGGTGACTCCCTCAACGCTGTCCATTGGGTCCGAGTGCGGGATCTGCACAACAATAAGATATGCAGTGTAGCATCAGTACAACCGACCCCATATACTGAGTAAGTGCCGAGCCTAACCTCGACCGAAGTAGTGATGAGGCTAGACTTGACAACAAATGTTAACCTGTCCTATTCTACAACATATATCGTGGAAAACAAAGAAAAAGATAAACATATATGTAGGGGGATACGGGAGCAGACACATGGGTAACAAGTGAGATAGAGCAGTTAATTAAGTACATAGGAACAGTCAAGAAGACAATTTATCAGAAATATGCTAATGAAACAAATATAATGCCAGAAATGAAATAAATGGCACGGCATCACCCTTCGTGCTTTTACTCTCTTCCTCACAATGCAATGTACGATGTAAGATAACATGAATCATGGCACAACATCAGCCTTCGGGCTTTTACTCTCTTCCTCACTATGCAATGTATCAAGTATGACAATGCAAATCATGGCACAACATCAACCTTCGTGCTTTTAGATATAAATCATGGCACGACATCAACCTTCGTGATTTTAAATATAAATCATGGCACGGCATCACCCTTCGTGCTTTTACTCTCTTTCTCACTATGCAATATATGATGTAATCAATGTAAATCATGGCACGAGATCACCCTTCGTGCTTTTACTCTCTTCCTCACTATGCAATATATGACGTGATCAATGTAAATCATGGCACCACATCAACCTTCGTGATTTTAAATATAAATCATGAAAAGACATCACCCTTCGTGCTTTTACTCTCTTCCTCACTATGCAATATATGACGTGATCAATGTAAATCATGGCACCACATCAACCTTCGTGATTTTAAATATAAATCATGAAAAGACATCACCCTTCGTGCTTTTACTCTCTTCCTCAGTATGCAATATATGATGTAATCAATGTAAATCATGGCACGGCATCACCCTTCGTACTTTTACCCTCTTCCTCAGTATGCAATATATGATGTAATCAATGTAAATCATGGCACGGCATCACCCTTCGTACTTTTACCCTCTTCCTCACTATGCAATATATGATGTGACCAATGTAAATCATGGCACGACATCACCCTTCTTGCTTTACACTCTTCCTCACCAATGCAATGACAATTATCAAAATGGCAAGGAATGCAGCATAGTGGAATCACACATCGTAATCACCCGACAAGGGTTCTCAGTTATAACCAACCCTTTCAAGTATATCCTTTATAGTTGGGTCCTCAATAGGACCATTACATCACAAGTTCATCAACGAGGATTTTCAACAACAATCAACTTCCAAGTAGAGATAAGTTCATATTATAACGAACATGGAAGTAATAATAAGATTTCTATCGAAAATAGACTCACGGGCATGCTTGACACACAATGCATAGGTACTCGTCCCCTCAACTATGCATTGAACATGATAAACACTTAACACATAGCATACAATACCTATTCCCTCATCAAAGTTAGGCAAGACACTTACCTCGGATCCAAAAACAACAATCAAGCCTCTAACACCGCCTTTCCTTTTGAATTCAACTCCGGAACAACAATATCTAGACATAATTAACTTATTAACATCAATAATGACTCATTAATACAACCCCATAGCCTAAATATACAATTCTTAGCATTCTTCCAAAAATACCAAAATTCGACCCGGGCCCGCTTGGTCCAAACACGAGGCTCGGACAAAAATCCGACCCCTCATACCCCCAGGAGTTCAATTATATGATTTGTTTTGAAATCCGACCCCAAATTGAGGTTGAATTACCCAAAATCCCATAAACCCTAACTCTACCCAAATCCCCTAATTTCTACTTTGTTTTCATGCTTTTAGGCCTAGATTCTAGTGATTAGTTGATGAAAGTGAGAGGAAATGATGTTAAGAACGCTTACCTATGGAGCTATGGTGATGGAGGTCTTCAAATTTCGCCTAAGGAGAGTGGGGAAGAAGGTGGGTTGAGAAAAGTGGTGAGAATCCCGTAATGTTTCTGTTTTTAAGGCATTAAAATGATTGGGCGAATTTACTCTACGCGATCGCGGAAAGGCAGTTGCGATCGCGGAGAGTATTGGGTTTTAGACTTACGTGATGGTGAACAAGGGATAGCGATCGCGGGGGTACTGGACACTGACCATCGCGATTGCGATCTCAGCAACACGCTGCCCCGCCCCCAGGCACTGCGATCGCGTCCAAGGCCCTGCATTCGCGTAGGGTAATTTCCCACCCCAACCATAGACACATCGCGATCGCGTGAGTCACACCACGATCGCGTGAGTCACACCGCGATCGCGAAGATCAAATAACAGAACACCAAAAACTGATTGAAAACCAAATTCTTCCAACTCTTTTACACCCCGACACCTACCCGGAACTCAACCGAGCCTTCGGAGCCCAAAACCAAATATATGCACGACTTCAAAATCATCCTAGGAACTTACTCGAGTAATTAAACCACTAATATAACATCAAAACCAATGAATTAAACTCAAAAATCTATAGAATTTTCTCAAACTTCATAAACTTCTAAATTCTCCAAAATTTGATCCGAAACACGTCAAACAAAGTCCGTGTCTTCCCAAATTTCACAGTTAACTCACATAACACATATTGAACCTGTTTCACATCAAAGTTCATTTTCAAAAGTCTTTCTTATTTTCAGAAAATAATTTTCTTTAAAAATTCATTTCTCGGGCTTGGGACCTCGGATTCGATTCCGGAAATACACACGAGTCCCATATTTTCCCACGGACCCTCCGGGACCGTCAAATCGCGAGTCCGAGTCCGTTTACCAAAAATGTTGACCAAAGTCAACTTTATTCAATTAATTATCATAAATTCAACAGTTCAACACATTTCCACATAAAACTTTCCGTCTACGCGCTCGGGTTGTGCACACACATCGAGGTGAGATTAACAGAGGTTTTCGGGGCCTCGCAACAAAGTTTTTGCTAAATTATACAAGATGACCTTTTGGATTATCACAATCTCCACCTCTAAAAGAACCGTTCATCCTCGAACGGACATAGCAATGTACCTGAAACGGGGAAAATCGGGCTCGGACTCCCAAGTAGCTGCCTCAACAGGCTGACCTCTCCACTAAACACGAACCGAAGGATAACTCTTCGATCTCAACTGTCGTGCCTGCTGATCTAATATGGCTACCGGCTCCTCCTCATAAGACAAATCCTTGTCCAACTGGACACCACTGAAGTCAAGTACATGGGATGGGTCCGCAATATACCTCCGGAGCATAGACACGTGAAATACTGGATGCACGGCTGACAAACTAGGTGGCAAGGAAAGTCTGAAGGCCACCTCTCCTATCTTATCCAGAATCTCAAATGGACCAATGTACCTAGGGCTCAACTTGCCCTTCTTTCTGAATCTCATCACGACACTCGAGGAAATACCCGGTCGCCTATCATAAATGCCAAATCTCAAACTCTGCGATCCGCATAACTCTTCTGCCTGGACTGAGTTGTACGAAGTCTATCCTGAATGATCTTCACCTTGTCCAAGGCATCCTGGACTAACTCAGAACCCAAAAATCTAGCCTCTCCAGGATCAAACCATTCGACTGGAGACCGACACCCTCTACCATACAACGCCTCATACGGAGCCATCTGAATGCTCGAATGATAGCTGTTGTTGTAGGAAAACTCAGCTAAAGGCTAGAACTGGTCCCATGAACCTCCAAATTCAATAACACAAGCTCGTAACATATCCTCCAAAATTTGAATAGTACGCTCGGACTGTCCGTCCATATGAGGATGATATGCGGTGCTCAAATCAATTTGGGTGCCCAACTCTCGCTGAAATACTCTCCAGAAATGGGAGGTAAACTGAGTACCTTGGTCTGATATAATGGATATGGGCACACCATGCAGTCTAACAATCTCTCTCATATAGATCTTTGCCAACTTCTCTGCTGAATACGAAACTGATACTGGAATTAAGTGCGCTGACTTGGTCAGCCTATCCACAACGACCCATACTGCATCAAACATCTTTTGAGTCCGTGGGAGTCTAACTACAAAGTCCATGGTGATACGCTCCCACTTCCACTCGGGAAGCTGAATCTGCTGCATCAAGCCACCGGGTCTCTAGTGCTCGTACTTAACCTGGTGACAATTCAAGCACCGAGCTACATAAGCTACAATATCCATCTTCATTCTACGCCACCAATAATGTTGCCGCAAGTCCTGGTACATCTTTACGGCGCCCGGATAAATGGAATATCAGGAACTGTAGGCCTCCTGTAGTATCAACTCACGAATACCATCCACATCAGGTACACAAATCCGTCCTTGCATCCTCAAAACTCCCTCAACATCAACAGTAACCAGCTTGGCATCTCCGTGCCTGAATCTATCTCTAATAACACATAAATGGTGATCATCATACTGCCTGGCCCGAATACGATCATATAAGGAAGAACGGGCTACGATATGGGCCAAAACACTGCCAGTCTCAGAAACCTCCAATCTCACAAATCGGTTGGCTAACGCCTGGACATCCAAAGCAAGAGGTCGCTCTCCGACTGATAAATAGGCAAGACTACCCATACTAGCTGACTTCCGGCTCAAAGCATCGGCCACCACATTGGACTTCCCCGGAGGATAAAGAATGGTAATATCATAATCCTTCAGCAACTCTAACCATCTCCTCTGCCTCATGTTCAACTCCTTCTGTTTGAACAGATAATGTAAGCTCTTATGATCCGTGAACACCTTACATGGCACACCATACAAATAATGCCTCCAAATCTTCAATGCATGCACAATAGATTCTAACTCCAAGTCATGAACTGGATAGATCTTCTCATGGACCTTCAACTGACGAGAAGCATAGGCTATAACCTTGCCATCCTGCATCAACACTGCACCAAGCACAATCGGTGAAGCATCACAATACACGGTATACGATCCTGAACCTATGGGAAAAACCAACACTGGTGCCGTGGTCAAGGCTATCTTGAGCTTCTGAAAGCTCGCCTCGCACTCATCAGACCACTTGAATTGGGCACTCTTCTGAGTCAACCTGGTCATCGGGGCTGCAATGAATGAAAAGCCCTCCACAAACCGACGATAATAACCTGCTAACGAGTGCGATAGTCAATAACGAGTCCTCAATATCAACTCCATGAAAGCAGCGGGGGAATTTGTTAGCCCAAATGACATCACCAAGAACTCATAATGCCCATAACGAGTGCGAAAAGATGTCTTAGGGACATCGGACGCCCTAATCCTCAGCTGATGGTAACCAGATCTCAAGTAAATCTTAGAAAACATTGAAGCACCCTGAAGCTGGTCGAATAAATCATCAATCCTCGGCAAAGGATACTTGTTCTTAATAGTAACCTTGTTCAACTATCGGTAGTCAATACACATCCTCATAGAGCCATCTTTCTTCTTGACAAACAATACTGGAGCACCTCAAAGAGAGACACTAGGCCTAATGAAGCCTTTATCCAACAAATCCTGCAACTGATTTTTCAACTTCTTCAACTCTGGCGGGGCCGTACGATACGACGGAGTAGAAATAGGCTGGGTTCCCTAAGCTAACTCAATTCAAAAATCAATATCCCTGTCGGGTGGCATACTCAGTAGGTCAGTAGGGAAAACCTCTGGAAATTCACGAACCACGGGCACAGACTCCAGGGAAGGAACCTCGGCGCTAGAATCACGAACATAGGCCAAATAGTCCAAACAACCCTTCTCAACCATGCGCTGAGCCTTCATATAAGAAATAACTCTACCCAAAGAATGACTAGGAGTTCCCTTCCACTCTAAAAGAGGCGCCCCTGGCATAGCCAAGGTCACTGTCTTGGCATGACAGTCCAGAATAACATAATAGGGGGATAACCAATCCATCCCCAGTATAACATCGAAGTCAACCATATCCAGAAGAAAAAGATCAACATGGGTCTCGAGACCACCCATTACTACTAAGAAAGCACGTTAGATTCGATCTGCCACTATAGAATCACCCACCGGTGTAGACACATGCACAACAGTACTCAAGGAATCACGGGGCATACTCAAATAAGGGGCAAAATATGAATACACATAACAGAATGTAGAACCGGGATCAAATAACATCGAATCCTCTCGGCTGCAAATTGAAACCGTACCTGTAATAACTGCATCAGAAGCCTCGGCATTAGGCCTGGAAGGAATAGCATAGCACCGGGGCTGAGCCCCTCCAATCTGATCATCTCTAGGTCGACCTACTGCGGCATGACCTCTGCCTCTCGTGGCATGTCTTCCACCTCTATGAGCCTGACCTCTACCTCTGACACCCCGACCGCCACCCCTAGCTGGATGAGGGGGTGGGGGTGCGCCTGACGCGGGAACCATGGCACGGGAACCCTGATATTGAGGACCACTAGAAGCTCGGGGAAAATACCTGGCAATGTGCCCCGGAACACCACAAGAATAACACGACCTCTGCTGATATGGCTGGGAACTATGGAATTGTCCCTGACGACCCTGGTAAACACCCAGGTAACTCTGAAGCGGCGGTGCACTGATAGGTGCTGGTGGTGCACCAATAAGAGCTGGCGGTGCACTGTGAGCTACCTGAAGTGCCTACTGATAGGGTTTGGGAGGATGACCTCTGCCTGAAGAATACCTGCCCCCAGATGAGGCTCCACTGAAACGACCGAAGTGACGGGCCTTTTGTCAGCCCCCTGACCACCACCTTGTGACATAATCATCTCAATCCTCCTGGCCACATTGACCGCATCTTGGAACGAAATATCAGTACCTGACTCTCTAGCCATCTGAAGTCTGATAGGCTAGGCCAATCCCTCAATAAATCTCCAAACCCTCTCCCGATCGGTGGGAAGTATCATAAGAGCATGTTGGGCTAGATTAATGAACCTAGTCTCGTACTGAGTGACTGCCATAGATCCTTGCTAGAGACGCTCAAATTGCATCCGAAGGTCCTCTCTCTGAGTAATGGGAAGGAACTTCCCCAAAAATACCTCTGAGAACTGAGTCAGAGTCAAAGATGCAGACCCAGCTGGATTGGTCAAGCAATAGTCTCTCCACCATGTCTTGCTGGAACCCGATACACGAAAGATAGCAAAATCAACTCCATTGGACTCTACTATGCCCATGTTCCGAAGAACCTCATAATAGCTGTCCAAATAATCCTGGGGATCCTCTGATGGTGAACCCGTAAAAGTAGAAGTGAATAACTTAGTGAACATGTCCAGTCTCCACAAAGCATTCGTTGACATAGCTGCTCCCTCTACTACCGGTGCTGCAATACCCGGTTGAGCTACTCAAGCTGGCTGAGGTGCCGGAGTCTGAAAATATGGAGCTAGCCGCTCTGGCGTGCGAGTGGCACGAGTCTGGGTACCTCCCCCAGCCTGAGAGACGGCTGGTGCAATAGGAAGAAGACCCGCCTGTGCTACACTCTCCATGAGTCCGACTAGACGGACAAGAGCGTCCTGAAGCACTGGGGTAGCTTGAACCCCTCTGGGACCTAAGCTGGTCCAACTGGGACTGGCAGAACTGGGACCTACTCATCAGACTCGACCTGAGGGTCCTCCATTGGGGCTGCTGCCCTAGGCTAAGCCCGGCCCCGGCCTCGGCCTCTAGCACGGCCTCGTCCTCGACCTCGACCCCTCGTAGGATCTATAGCAGGAGTGTCGGGCTGCTGAGCGGAACCAAGGGAAGCACGCGTCCTCGCCATCTCCGAGATAATATAATAGAAACTCAATCAGTACTCAAAATTCCTATCGCACGACAGAGATGAAAAGAAATGTGGAGTTATCCTAAATTTGCAGCCTCTGGGGGATAAAAACAGACGTCTCCGTATCGATCCCTCAGACTCTACCAAGTTGTCCGTGAGTTTTCAGACCTAAGCAACCTAGGGCTCTAATACCAACTTGTCACGGCTCAAAATCCCACATTCGGTCGTGATGGCATCTAACGTTGAACCCGCTAGACAAGCCAACGTGTGCAGTTGAACTAACATGATAACACCGAATTAACAGAATAAGCTAAAAATAGTTCACCATTATTAACAGCGGAAATAGATAAAGTTTCAAAACTAAGCAAAGATAACGTAATACAACGTCGCAATAATTCCCCAAAACTTGGAGTCACAAACTCACGAACTGTCTATAGGAGTGCTAAATGCAAAGTCTGAAAGGAAATACATGACTGTCTCTGAGAACTAGAGGAAAGACACGACAAAAATACAGGAACTAGAGATAGGAGAGACGCCAAGGCCCACGAACCTCAACGGTATACCTTGAAGCCTCTGGGATGGACTGAAGGTGACTCCCTTAACGATGTCCATCGGTCAGAGTGCAGGATCTACACAACAATAAGATGTGCAGTGTAGCATCAGTACAACCGATCCCATGTATTGAGTTTCAGTACAACCGATCCCATATATTGAGTAAGTGCCGAGCCTAACCTTGGCCGAAGTAGTGACGAGGCTAGACTTGACAACAAACGTTAACCTGTCCTATTATACAACATATATCGTGGAAAACAAAGCAAAAGATAAACAGATACGTAGGGGGATACGAGAGCAGACAAAGAGGGTAACAAGTGAGATAGAGCAGTTAATTAAGTACATAGGAACAGACAAGAAGACAATTTATCAGAAATATGCTAATGAAACAAATATAATGCCAGAAACGTAATAAATGGCACGACATCACCCTTCGTGCTTTTATTCTCTTCCTCACAATGCAATGTACGATGTAAGATAACAAGAATCATGGCACGGCATCACCATTCGTGCTTTTACTCTCTTCCTCCCTATGCAATGTATCATGTATGGCAATGTAAATCATGGCACGACATCACCCTTCGTGCTTTTACTCTCTTCCTCACTATGCAATATATGATGTGATCAATGTAAATCATGGCACGACATCAACCTTCGTGCTTTTAAATATAAAACATGGCACGACATCAACCTTCCTGCTTTTAAATATAAATCATGGCACGACATCAGCCTTTGTGCTTTTAATCTCTTCCTCACTATGCAATATATGATGTAATCAATGTAAATCATGGCACGACATCACCCTTCGTGCTTTTACTCTCTTCCTCACTATGCAATATATGATGTGATCAATGTAAATCATGGCACAGCATCAACCTTCGTGCTTTTAAATATAAATCATGGCATGGAATCACCCTTCGTGCTTTTACTCTCTTCCTCACTGTGAAATATATGATGTAAACAATGTAAATCATGGCACGACATCACCCTTCGTGCTTTTACTCTCTTCCTCACTATGCAATATATGATGTGATCAATGTAAATCATGGCACGACATCACCCTTCGTGCTTTACACTCTTCCTCTTCAATACAATGACAATTATAAAAATGGCAAGGAATGCAGCATAGTGGAATCACAAATCGTAATCACCCGACAAGGGGAGAATATCAGTCATTATCATAACAAATTGCCCAGCACGGGTCTCAGCTATAACCAACCCTTTCTATATCCTTTATAGTTGGGTACTCAATAGGACCATTACATCACAAATTCATCAACGAGGATTTTCAACAACAATCAACTTCCAAGTAGAGATAATTTCATATTATAACGAACATGGAAGTAATAATAAGATTTCTATCGAAAATAGACTCACAGGCATACTTGACACACAATGCATAGGTACTCGTTGCCTCATCTATGCATTGAACATGATAAACACTTAACACATAACATACAATACCTATTCCATCACCAAAGTTAGGTAAGACACTTACCTCGGGTCCAAAAATAGCAATCAAGCCTCTAACACCACCTTTCCGTTTGAATTCAACTCCGGAACAACAATATCTAGACATAATTAACTTATTAACATCAATAATGACTCATTAATACAATCCCATAGCCTAAATATACAATTCCTAGCATTCTTCCAAAAATACCAAAATTCGACCCCGGGCCCGCTTGGTCCAAACACGAGGCTCGGACCAAAACCCGATCACCCATACCCCCACGAGTTCAAATATATGATTTGTTTTGAAATCCGACCCCAAATTGAGGTTGAATTACCCAAAATCCCATAAACCCTAACTCTACCCAAATCCCCTAATTTCTACTTTGTTTTCATGATTTTAGGCCTAGATTCTAGTGATTAGTTGATGAAAGTGAGAGGAAATGATGTTAAGAACACTTACCTATGGAGCTATGGTGATGGAGGTCTTCAAATTTCGCCTAAGGAGAGTGGGGAAGAAGGTGGGTTGAGAAAAGTGGTGAGAATCCCGTAATGTTTCTGTTTTTAAGGCATTAAAACGACTGGGCGAATTTACTACGCGATCGCGGAAAAGGAGTAGCGATCGCGAACAAGGGACAGCGATCGCGGGGGTACTGGACACTGACCATCGCGATCGCGACCAAGCGATCGCGTTCGCGTAGAGCAACACGCTGCCCCGCCCCCAGATCCCTTTAATGCTATGCGATCGCGTGAGGCCCTCGCGATCACGTAGAGCACCACCCCCAGGCACTGCGATCGCTTCCAAGGTCCTGCGTTCGCGTAGGGTAATTTCCCACCCCCAACCATAGACACATCGCGATCGTGTGAGTCACGCCGCGATCACGGACAGCAAAACACAGAATACCAGAAACAGATCGAAAACTAGATTTTTCAACTCTTTTGCACCCCGACACCTACCCGGAACTCACCCGAACCCTCGGGGCCCAAAACCAAATATACACACGACTTCAAAATCATCCTACGAACTTACTCGAGTAATTAAACCATTAATATAACATCAAAACCAATGAATTAAACTCAAAAATCTATAGAATTTTCTCAAACTTCATAAACTTCTAAATTCTCCAAATTTTGATCCAAAACACGTCAAACGAAGTCCGTTTCTTCCCAAATTTTACAGATAACTCATATAACACATATTGAACTTTTTCCGGGCATCGAAACCATAATACGGGCCCGGTAACACATATTTCACGTTAAAGTTCATTTTCAAAAGTCTTTCTTATTTTCAGAAAACAATTCTCTTTATAAATTCATTTCTCAGGCTTGGGACCTCGGAATTTGATTCCGAGAATACACCAGAGTCCCATATTTTCCCATGGACCCTCGGGACCGTCAAATCATGGGTCCGGGTCCGTTTACCAAAAATTTTGACCAAAGTCAACTTTATTCCATTAATTAGCATAAATTCTACAGTTCAACACATTTCCACAGAAAACTTCCCTGCTACGCGCTCGATCTGTGCACGCACACCGAGGTAAGATTAACGGAGGCTTTCGGGGCCTCGAAACACAGTTTTTGCTAAATTATACAACATGACCTTTTGGGTCATCACATCTTCTTATTACAATTATCACCCCTACACTCATATGATATTTTAATCTTCTTCTTTGGATCCTTCGTTAGTAGTAACCAATCTAAATCAGCCACTTGATCAAGTATATCATCACTAGATAAATGTTTTGGTGGTAATTTTCGCTCCTTAGTGCCATCAAATGACGCTTTATCATTCCTCCATTTGTGATTAAGAGGAAGAAAGCGTCTATGGCCCATATAGCACTGTTTTGTTTACAGTTTTGTAACCTAATTGAGTGAGTTTCTTTATTTCAACATGGGCATGCTAGTTTTCCCTTTGTGCTCCATCCAGACAAATTTTCATATGCTGGAAAGTCATTAATGGTCCATATTAAAGATGTATGTAACATAAAGTTTTATTTAGTTGACACATCAAAGGTCTCCACTCCAGATTCCCACAATTCATTTAATTCCTCTATCAAAGGCTGGAGATAAACATCAATTGCATCTCCAGGACTCTCAGGACCAGGGATAATCATCGACAAAATAAAATTTTCTTTCTTCCTGCATAGCCATGGTGGTAAATTATAAGGAAGAAGTACCACAAGAAAAATGCTATATGGTATTTTGGAATTTGCAAATGGTTGAAAACCATCGCTAGCAAGTCCAAGTCGAACATTACGAGGCTCGGATGCAAAAGATTGATGAAGCTCATCAAATTTTTTCCACGCTATTGAATCAGCTGGGCGCCTCATTATTCCATCATCAACTCTTTTGTCATGATGCCATCTCATCAGAGAAGATATTTTCGAGGACATAAATAATCTTTCAAGTCTTGGCTTTAGAGGAAAATAATGTAAAATCTTGTGTGGTATATTTTTCCCACTTTTAAATTTGGTTTCTCCACTACGTTTATCCTCTTTACATCTAGACGCACCACAAACTTTGCAAGACTCAAGAGACTTATCATCCTTCCAGTATAACATACAATCATTCTTACATGCATCAATCTTCTCGTAAGAAAGCCCTAGGTGCCGAATTACCTTCTTTTCTTTGTAATATGAATATGACAGGTTTGATCCATCCAGCAATAAATCTTCCTTCAAGAGCTTCAATGACATTGTAAATGACGCATTACTCCAACTACCAATACTTTTAATATGAAGCAACTTTACCAAAGTAGAAAGCTTAGAAACTTTTGAATCTTGGTATAATGGTTGCTCAAAATCCTTTAAGATCCTATAGAATCTTTTTGCTTCAATATTTGGTTCCTCCTCAAACAGCCCATCACCACCATTATTGTCTCCTTCAACATTTGGATACAAATGTCACGACCCAAATTCCCAACCCACGGGATCGTGATGGAACCTAACACCTCACTTGCTAGGCAAGCCAATTTTAGAGGGTTGAAGATTTAAAACAATTAGAACATGTACGAAGTCAAATACTGTCCAATAAATTAATTAGTAATAATGTATAAAATGATGAAACAAAACTCGAAACTAATAATAATATCTAACTACCCAGGATTTGGAGTCACAGTTCACGAACTACTAAAGAATACTACCAAGTATATGGCTGATAGAAAATATATATATCTGTTTTGAATTAAAAAATAAATAGTACATAAATAATATGGAGAAGACTCCAAGAATCTGCGGACGCCAGCATATCTACCTTGTGTCTCCGTGCAAATGTACAACTACTACTCGAAATCAACTCTGACAGAAACCTGGATCTGCACAAGAAGTGTAGAGTGCAGTATCAATACAACCGACCCCATGTACTTGTAAGTGCCGAGCCTAACCTCCACGAGGTAGTGACGAGGCTACTGCGGGGCATTTATAATATAAGCTGTATAAAGTGTTTAATAAAGCAGAAAGGAAATACTAAACTAAATAAAGAACGACTTGCAGTGATTAATTAAGTAACTCATCTATCTTTCCAAATCTTAGCTATAACCAATCCTTACGAAAAATTCCAAGTTACAATTTAAAAAACGGTAAGAGCAAAATATGGGAATAACAAAATAAAACAGTGAGTATTCCGGTCTTTATCATATTGTCACGACCCAAAATCCCTAAGGTCGTGATGGCGCCAGACACCATTGTCAGGAAAGCCAATCATTTAAATAGTTAAGATAAATTCATGTTTTACATTCATGAAAATCATTACCTTTCACTTTATTACATAGTAACTAAATAAAAATCAATTAAGTAAATACAAGGGTTTAAATGTTCCATTTCAGTAAAATATATATCCCAACACATCCCAGAACCCGGTGTCACAAGTACATGAGCAATTTCTAAGAATTTGTACAATCATCACAAAGCTTGTCCGAAATACAAATTCGACAAGGAATATAAGATGAAAATAAATACAGTATGAGGGATACTCTGTCAGCTGCGGGTCGCCTCCGGATGATGCAGCTCGCCTAAGTCTCCAAATCCGCCACATCGCTATGAAAGTACCTGTGCAATAAAAATGCACAACAAGTGTAGCGTGAGTACTAAACAATGTGTACTCAGTAAGTCGTCCACCTAACCTCAGAGAGGTAGTGACGAGAGGTCGAATTAGACACTCAGTAAGGTCCAACAAATTAATTTAACAGCATATGATGAACACGGTAGACATGTAAATGTAGTAGAGCAGTAAATATATAAGGTACTGAAATCCAAGTAATTACTGGAAGTAAATAAATAATTACTACTTCCTCATTTTCCCTCAAATGTCTTAAATAAACAATTTCCTCTTTATTTTTCCCCCAAATATCTTAAATAATCAATTTCTTCTTTATTTTCCCCCAAATATCTTATCGCTTCAAAATCCATGAAAAATATTTAACAATTTAGCATGCACATACAGGATAAGGACAACCGGCCTGAGCCATCATAATAATCATCTTTGTCACTGTCGAGGGTCGAATGACCCGTACCATAAGTGCACCTTTCAATAAAATAATCATGTCTATGTACTGCTGAGGGTCGAACAGCCCGAACCATTAGTGCATTTTCAATCCGCCATGGTGTAAGGCCCGCTCCCATGAAAGTGGGGGAAATAACACTCCGCTCGAAAAATGTAAATTGTGAAGCGGTCACATGCAGTAAAAAAGAAACTAAAGAAACTATACCCAGAATATGAATATTTAAGTATTACTAAAATAGACTATACTAGGTTATCCCAATTAATAGATATTATATCTAAAATAGAATACAAATATATTTGCTATCTGAAAAATAAAAAATGAATAACGATAAAAAATACAAACAACATCTTCTTGAAAGCATTAGGGAAAAAAAGACAAGAATTAAATCATAGAAAAAAATAGACTAACTACTAATATATTTGCAGGAACTTGCCGCAAATCCTTACAAGCACAAAAAGGAATTATATTAGACTTACAATTACAAATACAAAGCTTAGAATATAATTACAAACACGGTTTATAAATGAATAAAGAAGAATTCGCACTAGAAGAAAAAACATATGAAAATCTAGAAGGATTAAAAATAACAATAATATTTTCTAATTTAGGAAGAAGATACAAGAAAATAAAAAATAACCTAAACTTAATGTTAGAAAAAGAAACAGTAAAACTAGAAGATAGTTTAACTGCAATGATTAGAATAACAAAAGAAAATGAAGAAATAGATAGAAAACGAGAAATTGAAAAAATACAACAGCAAGCTAAAGAAAAAATACAACAGATAGAGGAAGTAAAAACACTAAAGTAATAGAATTAGAAAAAGAATTAGAAATTCTAAAACAGTTATATGCAAGTAGGCACAAAGAAAAAAAAAACGCAAAGAAGAAGAACAAGAGTTAAGACTGACAAATGAAATAGAAAAATTTAAATTACAATTAGAAGAGGAACAAGATAATCCACTAAAAATAAGCATAAACGAAATAAATGAAGAAAGTGATAATGATAATAATCTAGGAGAAAACTATTCAAAAACAAGTGAGACGTATACAGAAATTATAGAAAAAACAGAAAAGACAAAAATAAATCCATAAATAAATACAGGAGCTATGAACACCAACGATAAATCAAGTGCATCAGGAGTAAAAAATCCAAAACATCTAAATCCAAACTACTATAGAATAAGCTATGATTCATATAATAGTAATAAAATATTATGGGATAAAAGGCTAAATAAGAAATGGACACCAAGGCAGACAACTGAACAATATAATTTTTAGATCTCGATTGTGTAACAGGTATAAATAAACCAATCCAATTATGGATAGGATATATCTCAAAACAATTAATAGATAATAAAATAGCAATAGCTGAAACACCAGGATATATAGAAAGAACACTCATAGAAACAGTAAAACTATGGTTATAAAATTTAACAAATGAAAGCTTAGATACATTGAGAAGTAATAAAAAACATGATGGTACAGTTGCAACAATAGCTACAAAAATATTGTATAAATATGAAATAGTGATAAGAAATGAATTTAGTAGTATGACAACAGAAATAGAAGAACAAAATAAAGAAAAAACTACAAATACAAATTTAATGAAAAAATTATCAATATGTAATATGTGTTATATAGACGAGTATACTTGTGCATTTAGAGACTATTATTATAAAGGAACATATAGTCCGAATGAAAATAAAGAAATAAGAAAATTATATTTTACCAAACTACCAGAACCTTTCAGCTCAAAAATAATAAAAAATTGGAATAAAGCAGAATTAGCAGATACCCTAGGAGCTCGAATAAAATTTTTACAAAACTGGTTTATAGAACTATGTGAAAAATATAAAGAAAATATCAAAATGGATAAAATATTAGTAAAAAATTTGGCATGTTGCAAAAATAGAACAGCACCCCAATTCGGATGCACAGATAAATATTACAAAAAAGGTAAGAGAACAAAAAGATACAAACCATATAAATCCAAATATAAGTATAAGAAACCAAGAAGAAGATATTATGTAAAAAATTACAAACATAAAAAACCATATAAAAGAAAGAAAAAACTAACAGAATGTACTTGTTACAATTGTGGAAAACTAGGACACTTAGCTAAAGATTACAAATTACCAAAAAATCCAACGAAGAAACAAATTACCGAAATAATAATAGACAATGATAAATATACACAAATGGAATATATAGATTATGAATTAGGAAGTGAAGACAATATATATGAATTATCAGAAAATGAAAAGGATATAATAATAACATAATAGAAGAATCAGACGAAGAGAATTATGACTGAAAAAGATATACAAATCATACAACAAGAAGAACACCAAGATGAACAATCTTCAGAACAAAAAATAATATTTGACACCACTATATTTGAAGCAAATAAAAGGAAAAGAATTAGATCTAAGCATAGATAAAATACTAGAAGTACCAACAATAAAGAATTGGTTTAAAAGACAAAAAGAAGAATACTACGTAGTACGCCAAAGGGAACATATAATAGACTGTAAATACATTAAATGTAAAGCTAGAATACCAATCTTAAATAAAAAACTATTAAATAAAGAAATACAAGATATAAAAGCAAAAAACTCAATAAAATACATACATTTAGGAGGAACAAAGATACTAATAAAAGCATGTTTTAGAGAAGAAATAAATACCTATAGAAATATACTTAGCAGATGATAGAATTTTACAACCTATAGAAAAAAGTATAATAACTACAGTAAAAGGTAACTTAATATACCAAAAATTTAAATTCATAATAAGTGCAAACTATTCAGTAGCAATAGATGATATAAACATAGACAAATCATTAGTTCTATACTGAAAAATGTCAGGAATAGAACTAGCACCAGAAAGTAAGATATTCACAGCAAGATGTAAAAATCTATATGTCTTAACAACAAAACATAAGATAACAGCTAAAAATAAAATAAATAAAATTAAAATAGAAAATCCGTTCGAAAGAATAGTATCAGTTATAGACAACAATGATTATAGTTATAAAGAAATAAATATAGAAGAAGACCTAGAAATAGTAAAAGAAAGATTAAGCACGTCAAAACGAACAAGTGATGAAATACCTGAAACATCATCAAGAATAAGTACATCAAGAAGAATAGATTACACAACTCCAAAAAAATTAATAGAACAAAAAATAGAAGAAATAAAACCACATCATTATTATATAACAAGAATAATGGAACAAAGAAAATATTTAATATTAATAAATATAGGACAAGAAGAAAATTATGTTATAAGAGAATTAATACCAGAAAAATAAATAGTAACAAATGAACAACAATGTTCAGAATTACCAAAAGCACTAAGAAAAATTGAAGAAA